>APFE031292711.1:51467-65944 GCA_000404065.3 Pinus taeda
ATAGGCTTGGTTCAGGACAGAACATGGTAGAAACTCAACCCACAGAGAGATTCAAACTTCACAAGTTCAGATATACACTAGTAAGAGGTACATGACCAACAGAAAGATGAGGCAACAACAACAATGGAGAAAATGACAGAATACAAATGCAAGAGGCTCGAAAATGTCCAGCGTAACTAGCAGATGTTAGAGGCTTTTCGCGTGCATGATACAACAAAGGGCTGTTGTTCCGCCTCAAAAAAAAAATTGGAGACTAAAGGTTATAAATCCCCAAAGTGTGAAAAAGAACCAGAACCCTCTGTACTTCGAAGGTCTCTGTGAACCAGAGGAATATCGCCGGAAATTATCAGGGATTTGGGCAGTGATAGCCCACTTGCTAAACCCCACAAGTAGATGTTAAGTTCCCTCTCCAACCTCGCTTATCGCAACAGAGAAGAAGTGCCGGTGCGGAAGACCATAGCAAGGCAGAGGGCGTTCGGAGTCACCAAATTCTAGCTGCAATACTATGCCTCACTAGAATCCGTTAGGGTAATTTGCAGGTGAGCGAGCCGTCAAATGCATACACAGGCTGGAGCCGACAATTAACAGAAAGGCGTATCAGTGGTTGAGGAAAATTTTTTTGGGATGAAGTCGTTGCAAGACAGGGTGAAATTGAAATTTTTCAAACAATGAAAAAAAATTATTTTGAAACAAAATAACTTGGCTCTGATACCATAATCAATGAATGAATTGAATTGATTTACAATGAGCAATGAAGCTCAATAAGTAATACAAATGTATTTATAGAAACAACAAGTTCCTACTAAGAAATAGAAACAACAAGTTTCTAATAAGAAAATTGCTAATAAGATCACATACGATCTTATCCAAATAAAATACATAAATGAGCATTAAACACTAAAATGGCATTATTCTAATAGCTCAGACATGGGGGAAGAACATAGCTCACTGTTCTTGATCAACCGTGACCCTTTCTTAGGAGGGTCACATCTACTAGTCCAAGTTGCTCTTTGAAGACCAAAAAATTCACTTTCAGCAAAGGCTTGATAATATTGTCAACTATCTTCTCATCAAGAGGAGCCTTATTGCTCTTATTTACACAATAGAGCATAGATATAGTGATATCTAATATAATATCCTTGGACTAATCGTAAAAAACGAGATTGTCTAAAAGTTAGATCCCATTCTTACTATTGCAATATATCATAGTCGTGCCCTAGCACATGCTCAAACAACTCTCCAAAGAGCTTTCTCAATCGAACTGCCTCGACCGCACTTAAATCAACAAACTTTTGTTTCCGGCTCATCCAAGAAATCATGGCAAACCCCAAGCTATAGAAAAACTTAAATGTGCTTTTCTTGTTAACAAAATTTTTCAGTCTTAGTTAACATCAATATATCTATTGAGTTTTCGACAATGTATCTCAACTCATGATTAATAATTTCATGTAGATATTTCGGCGCATGTTTAGCAACAACCCAATATACATATATATGAGCCAGAGCAAGAATTCATCTCACTGTCATCTTGTTATGGGATCCATCAAAATCTGAACCTAAAGAGGAATCTCTCTCAGCTACTTTAGTGTAACTCATCATGCCAAGTCTTAGGAAGCATACTTCCCTTAAGAATGAAATCCTCATCACCAATCTCGAGATGTGGATCATTTGGGCTCATAGGTCAGCTCCATTTGGCACTGAATACTAAGATGATTTGATCATATCAAGAATAAATTAGAATATCAAATCAAATATCAAATACATACCTTTAACTTGAAGATAGGTTGGAGTTTGCATCAGATGTCCATCAATCCAAGCATGCCAGGTCCACGAGACTTGATTGAGTCCATATGGGACTTACTTCAATCTGAAACCATGAGTCTCTTATTATGTGCCTCAAAGCCCTGAGGTAGCTCCAAGTACGCTTCTTCCTTAAATACATCATGAAGGAAGCTAACTTCACACACATCTCATAATAAAGCATCAGACAACATGCGCGAGGATCCTATCACAATCCTCTCCTTCTTCGAGCATATTATTTATCATTGTTTAGTATCGCAGAAGCATCTGACACTGTAACATCTTTGTCATTAAGAATGGTCCCATTATGAAGGATGTACAACTCTTAGTATCTTTTCAAAATGTTACATTCAACCTAACAATCTACTCCCTCAAAATAGGAAGCTTCTTAAGTCACAAACACCAACCTTCCTTCAAGATTCGAGCTCTTGTCCATATTTCAAGTGAAACTCTACTTCATCAGATGGTTTTGCATCCTTCTCAATTTCGATATTGAGGACGAGGTCCTTACATCCATTTTTTATATGTGACGACCCTAGGACAAGATTAAGAGCAATAATAACAAAAGTAGATAATGAAAGTGTACTTGATGATGAGGTAGCACTGCCATCCATTTTCTAAATAGGAGAGTAGCTTCTTCATTATCTTTACAGCTCCCTCTTGGAGCTTACTATTCTTGTACTACCCTACATCCTTATGATACTTATGATCTTCTTTCTTTGATCACATTCTCATCTAAGAAGTTAGTGAAAGAATAATTCAAACATTCATGCGAGAAGAATAAACAATAGTCTAGAATGATAAAACAAGAGCAGAAGATAACACAGGTTCTTGAAAGTACTTATCTTTCCTGGGGATTGTAGGAAGCTATCAGCTTCCTCTTGATCCTCCCTCCATGAGTCACTTTGTCCATCAACCATATGATAATGTCATCTTCAGAAGAAATGCAACCTCTTGAGCACCACTTGTGTTCTTGATCTCTTTCATCGGCAACCAAACCCAATTTGTCAATGTACAAGATGATCATTGGATATATATCATATAATCTCCTATTAGGTAGGAGACAGGTTTATCTAGGTTTTCTCTAAATCTGACACAACTACTTGAATAATTGAAAGGCTTCTTGTTGATCACATCATGAAAATTTTTGAATCATACCAAGTCATTTTCCATATCAAGGCCACTCCTAGGGTTTCTCCCAAACCATAGCTTTTGTTTGCAAAAACAAAGGCTTCCTAGGTTTTCCTTCAAACCCTAGCATTCTTTTACATCTTCGCCATGTTCATCCCTTTCACTTTGTTTGCCTATAAACTACATCATATGTGTCTTCACAGGGGTGATCTCAATGAATTTTCTTCAGCCCAACTTTAATACCATGTTAATTTTTAGGGGTAAATTGTTCTTTGTTTTAGATGATTGCATTTATAAGTTTTTCAACATTTTCACATTACATTCACCCCATGACATCATATTGTTATTAGCAATATTATGTAGAGAGAACAATAATATCAACAAAGCAACATAACAGTAAAAGAATAGTAGAAGAAAAGCAAGCACAATAGGGACACTAGGATTTACATCAGAGACCAAGGAAAAACCCCACAAGGGGGGAAATCCAACAAGATTCTTCTTCTATTAGATATTCATCAGTTTTTCAGCTAAGATACAAAGTACAATAAGAATGAGATACAACAATCACATCAAGCCTCCTAGAGCCAACCCAAGTCAATTCACAACTTCGTTTGTGAATTGAACAATTTGACCTCTAATAATTAATTAAGTCTATCATATCACTGTCTCAAGTAGCATCATCCATGTCACTACAATAAGTGTCATCAATATCAAGAGTCTTCACTATCAAGGAACATAATCATTGTCAAGTGTCATCAATGCTATCATGTATCATAAGAGAAAGGTCCCTGTCGTCATAAGAGCATTGTCATTGTCATCATAAATCTCACTGTCATCATAAGAGCATGGTCTTTGTCATCATATATCATAATAGCAAGGTCATTGTTTACTGTCACTCATCAAAGTCGTTGTTACGCAACGAGGTCACTTCCATAGTCAAGGTAATTGTCTCAAGGTCATTATTATACATATGCACCTTTATCACATATCATACACCAATATCACTCAAGGTCATTGCCATAATAGGTTTCTCAAAATCACTGTCAACTGGGTTACTTGTTCACTGTCATATATCAATGATTTACTATCATAAAGATCATCAAGGTTGTTGTGCCAAATGAGAATTTCCATAAACTACAATCACAAAGAATAACAATTCAAACCAGGAGAATAGAATCGAGCTACAAGTGATAGAACAAACCACAAAGAGTAATAATGTGAACCATAAAAATGGATTTGAGTTGTTATGTGCGATTGAGCCCCTTTGAGTATATGAGACTGAGTCTTAGAGTATCACTGTAAAAGTAATGCCAGACTAATGCGATATCACTTGTGTATAGATTGATGCCACTGATGTCACTATGAATAGAGAAATACACGGAGAGATGTCAATGAACCAAATGTGAGCCTTATAAACCACGTGAGCCACAAAATATAAAATGCATGCCATAGGATATGTCAACGAATCAAATGTGAACCTTATAAACCACGCGAGCCACAAAATATAAAATGTGTCCCACAAGAGATGTCAACGAACCAAATGCGAACCTTATAAACCACATAAGCCACATAATATAAAATTTATGCCACAAGATATGTGATACAATGCCCCTATAATGTCAACCATAGAGTTATTGCAGCGATGATCAGTATTATTTGGACTAGACCAAAACAATCTAAACCAGCTAGTCTGATCGCTTTGAGGAAAATTTTGGTTCGGACCGATGATTTGAACTGTTTTTTTCTAGTTTGGATAGATGATTTGAGCCTTTTTTGGCTAGTTATATAATGAAACCGGTCATTTCAGTACTGAACCAACCATTTTCACTAAACCAACCAATTCGGTACCAGTTCCCTAAATCCCGGTAGAACGCAACAAGTGAGGTGTGTTTTGATTTTTTTTTCTTTTAATTTTTGTCGCGGTTGGGCACTACCCCACAATAGGTGCTTAATATTCAAGCCTATGGCCCTCCTATTTCTATGCAATTCATGGTAATGTTAAATTCTTAAAGTAAAAGTTACATTATCCTTTATCTTTTGTTCTCATCCTTTTACTTACTTGAATTTTTAACATTACCATGAAATGACTCAGGATGTTTGAGAGTGGTTCCGACCTCATTGGAATTCATATGGAGAAAGTAGAATTTAAGACCTCACTCAAAATCTAGAAGACTTAATAGTTTTTTTAGGATTTCAGGATTGGGGGGATTGCAATGTTTCCATTGGATTTTGTCATATATGAGGGTATCAGACCAACATTCAATAAAGAGCACCCATCCCGCTATGTACCTTGATGGTAGCGGCATTTTTTGTTGAACTCTTCTTTCATGATGCTACTAAAAATGTACCCACACTGAAACAAAATATAGAATTTACATGCTAAGCATTTTTTATCTTAATTTAATGCTTAGAGGGTGATATTGATGATAAAAATTCCAATATACGCAAATAAGTTGATGATATATAGGTAATTATTGTAGCATGATTTTTTTGGATGCTAGAGGCCATCTAGGTCTTGTTTTTTGATGTATTTTCAGTTCAACTATGAATTGCACTCGATGTTATTTTGGTTATGTGCACCCTTACATACTCTACAAATGAGACCCTTTCCTTATTTGTGTATAAATGTTTTGGATTCATAATGATTCACATGAATATATGTGGTTTTCTTGAAAATTTGAATTTTTATTTGTTTTTGGTTAACTAGTATTTTAGTCTGGTTTTTTTTACTGGTTTTTGTCCAGTTTTGACTAGTTCTCGATCTGAGGGGTCTACCAGTTTGATCACTGGTTTGGTTATAATAACAATGGTGGTGATATCAATGTGTTAATATTGAACCTTAGATGATACAATTTGGATCATTGTAATTAACGAGCCATCGAAAAATTGCGAGCCATAGAATGTTGTAATGATCTGACACATAAAATATAATGAAATACGAGCCATACATGTATCGAGCCTCAAAATGTAACAACTCAACGCATAGAATATAATGAAATACAAGCCATAGGTGTATTGAGCCTCAGAATGTAACAACTCAAATCAGAACTCAACCATAGAATATAATGAAATACGAGCCACAAGTGTATCGAGCCTAAGATTAATATGAATCATGCGAAACGCAGAGTATAAAGATGCAAGCCTTTTTCCTCATTTGATAATCTATCACAAGGATTCTCTTTATATGCAATTTGATGGGGGAAATGGATCCATCAAAAGTGGAGCTGACATAAACTATTTGGGGGGGAACCCAAATTCAATTTCTCCTTAAATATATTTTTCAAATTATTTCTTTATCAAATTAATAATCATAATTTTCCCTTTTGTCCAAATGAATTTTCTTTTTGACCAATATAAGCCCTCTTTAGGGCATGATAGGTTTTTCTTTGGGGAAATTCATCTCGAAGTCGCCAAAATTTCAACAGTATCCTAAGATTTAATCTGATCTCTTCTTAGGGAAATTTCAAAGGTAATGTGGTGTATTTCGTTGAGAACTATCGCAAGTTATTCCAGGATGTGTTACAGGCATTTTTGAGGCCTGTTCGGACCTTATTGAGGCTTCATCATTTTGAACCACCAAAGGAAACATACTTTGGGAACCTTGCACTATTTTGAGGGTGATTCCAATTGATTTGAAATAGATATGGAAACCTCCTTTTATGCCCTAGTTTGGACCTGCTGTGAGACCTAATTTGAGAGCATTAAAACAAGATTCAATCCATGGCTAAGGTATGTTGACCCTTTTCTTAATCAAATTAAATTGAAGGCTTGACTGAAGATAATTTCTCATTTTGATAAGGGTCTATACAAACTTCATAGGTCAATTTTTGCATGTTTTAAGGGTTGGTTCAATTTGTATTGAGAAGAAGTTTCTACGGCCATTGTAGCCCTGTAAGTGTTGATAATTCCAGACTTAAGCTTTCTCCTTGGGCATAATGAAAGGATGGGTTCATATCTCATTGATTGAAATAGTATGAAACATTAAAAGTTTCTTAGTAGAGGTCCTATTGTAGCAAAATCTGAGGTTCAGACTCCCCTGTTTAAATTCTATCATTAAGATCTAATCCATCCCAACTTGAGTGTTGATTGTTTTTTAAGTACAAAAGATGCAAGTACTTATTTCTGAAACTTGATAATTACTTCCAATTATGTAGATGATTATTTAGCTTTTTCAATGTATCGTTAAGTGATTACACATTCAGAAATTCAACCATAGAGACAATGGAGAAATAGAGATCACAATGCCCAAAGAGACAAGAATATTTTACCCTCGAAAAACCCATAATGGAGGAAAAACCCAGCCAACCTTTTCCTTATAGAATCAATGCAACAAGAGATACAACAAAGTCAACTAACCAACAAGATGACCATCCACCAAGATTCAAGTCAACCCTCCATAAGATCCAAGACAAATTTCCAAGATTTTGTCCACATAAGCTCTGTAACAAGGTCTCCAGGGGATTTGAAATTCATCCTGCAACTCTACCTAAAACTTCGCACTATGCCACAAAAACATATCACATAAACAAGGTCTCGAAGAAGGCCAAAATTGGTCTTGCAACTTTGCCTGAGACTTCGCACTATGTCACAGAAGATGTTGATGCAGAAGCATCTGACCACCTTTAAAAAAATTCAAATTTTGAGCTATGGAGGAGGAGACATGGACAATCATGTAAACCTGGAGCAAATTTCTGTTAAAAATGAGCTAATTTGACGGAATTGATAAGTCTCGAGAAGACTTAATTTAATGTAATTATTTGCCATGTATGTGTGTTGAAAGATTTGGGGATTGTTTGAATGATTTTAGGAGAAGATCATGGATCTAGAATGATCCATGATTCTATAGTTATTTCTATATATTATGAACTTGCGTGTTCTTATAGATAGATCATAGACAGAGAGATAGGATACAATGTAGTTGAAGGAGAATTTGTGCCTAAGGTTTAAATGCCTTAGTCTGTAATCGAATTATGTATATAATAGAAATATACGTGTTATGTGGATTTTCGTGTATATGTGTATGTTTGACCTATAGTCCAGATGCATGTGTTAGAAGAGTTAAATCTTGTGACAGGTTATTGATCGACCATCGATCACTATAAGGATCGATGTCGATCCAACAATAAAATGAGTTAACTGTTGTATGAGTGTCGTGAGTGTGTAGACAGAGTATGGTAGAGCAGAGTTGTGTTATAACGCAAATTCCATCATAAGAAGTCAAGCATAGAGGGAGCCATTGGATCGTTTAGATCGATGGATGTTAATGGCGAAGGAATAGATCTGGATCGTTAGATCGAAGGCTCTATTATATCGACGGTGATCAGTCAACTGCAGGGGTTAAGGCTATTTAATCCATGTGCTAGTTGAAGTCCTACAAACCGTAGATTGATCGCCTCTTATATCCAACGAATATTAGGTCATAAAGTGATCAAACTTTAATTCCCAAATCGGACCCGAACATTTAGAGATCAAGGATTTATAATCCTTATCAGTTCCATAAGGGTGGTTAAATGTCATGCAAGTGACTCATTCGATATCGCAGCTGACTGTTGGATCAAGTGTGCCTTGATCAAATGGTGGAGTATCATTGATTAGTTTCGATGATCAGGTGAATAATCAACCCTTGGATTGGAAGGTGAGATCAACAGCGGAGACTAAAGGCGATATGGCTTGGTCTGAGCAGACCTGAGGAGTTATGGATGTGGGTTTATTTTATTTAGGGTCTGGCCTTGTGCATTCGAAGTGGGACTGACGTTCATTGTCGGGTTTCATTGTATTCCGTTGTTTGGTGATTGGTCGGGTTTTTGTTAATTCCACCAATGTAAAGGCTTCTAATGTAAGTGTGGGACATAACCCACAGGTTCACGTAAGGATTAATGATAATGAAAGGGAAATTTCCTCACCATAGTGATCCTTTTCATCAAGTGGTATCAGAGCAGGGAAAGGTTTCCTGCGAGAGAGGAGTTTCTGTGAAAAAGGAGGAGGTACAGTCAAGTCAAAGATTGGAGAGTTGTGGTCTTTAACAGAAGGTGAGAAACTTGCAGTAGCCTAAAGCAAGGAGTGCTTAATTTGTTCCAGAAGAGAGAACCAAAGAGATGCCGAGAAACTAAGCTAGAGGAGAGAAGCTTGGTGAGGTATCGTGTAGCAGAGAAGACTGTTACTGCAGAGGTTTTATTGTAGCTCACAGAAAGATCATGAAGGAAGTTCCACTAAGGAAGTGGGTAGAATTGCTATGGGATGAAGGAGAAGCATATGACCAGGAGGTCATAAATTTTTGTGCCTCAGGAGTCTAATGCAGGAGCATCTAACCACCTTTAAACAAAATTCAAATTTTGAGCTATGGAGGAGGAGATGTGGACAATCATGTAAACCAGGAGAAAATTTCTATTAAAAACGAGCTAATTTGATGGAATTGATAAGTCTCAAGAAGACTTAATTCAATGTAATTATCTGCCATGTATGTGTGTTGAAAGATTTGGGGATTGTTTGAACGATTTTAGGAGAAGATCATGGATCTAGAATGATCCATGATTCTATAGTTATTTCTATATATTGTGAACCTATGTGTTCTGATAGATAGAGCATAGACAGAGAGATAGGATACAATGTAGTTGAAGGAGAATTTGTGCCTAAGGCTTAAATGCCTTAGTCTGTAATTGAATTATGTATATAATAGAAATATACATGTTATGTGGATTTCCGTGTATATATGTATGTTTTACCTATAGTTCAGATGTATGTGTTGGAAGATTTAATTTTTGTGTGACAGGTTATTGATCGACCATCGATCACTATTAGGATCAATGGTGATCCAACAATAAAATAAGTTAACTATTGTATGAATGTAGTGAGTGTGTAGACAAAGTATGGAAAAGCAGAAATGTGTTATAACGCAAATTCCATCATAAGTAGTCAAGCGCAGGGGAGTTGTCGGATCATTTAGATCGACAGATGTTAATGGTGGAAGAAGAATGGCAGAGGAATAGATCTGGATCATCAGATTGATAGATATGTTAGATCGACGGTGATCAATCAACTGTGGGGGTTAAGTCCATTTTAATCCATGTGCTAGTTGAAATCCCGCAAACCGTAGATTTATGGCCTCTTATATCCAATGGATATTAGGTCATAAGGTGATCGAACTTCAATTCCCAAATCAGACCCAAACATTTATAGATCAAGGATTTATAATCCTAATCGGCTTTGTAAGGGCGGGTAAACGTCGTGCAAGTGACTCATCTGATATCGATGTTGATCGTTGGATCAAGTGTGCCTTGATCAAATGGTGGAGGATCATCGATTAGTTTTGGTGATCGGGTGAATCATCAATCGTCGGATTGGAAAATGAGATCAATGGCGGAGATTGAAGCTGATAAGGCTTGGCCTGAGCAAACCCGAGAAGTTATGGATGTGGGTTTATTTTATTTGGGGCCTGGTCTTGTGCGTTCGAAGTGGGACCGACATTCGTTGTCAGGTTTCATTGTATTCCGTTGTTTGGTGATTGGTCGGGATTTTGTTAAATCCACAAATGTAAAGGCTTCCGATGTAAGTGTGGGCCATAACCCACAGGTTCACATTAGGATTAATGATAATGAAAGGGAAATTTCCTCACTGCAGTTATCCTTTTCATTAGATGTACCACAGAAAAATCATCCAGAAGTCAGCCTCCTCTGTTTACTATAGCAAGGGCAACTGAAACGTATCTCTTCCTTCTGATTTCGGCCTTGTATTCCTTCTCTTTCTTTGCTTAGAATAGAGATATGTGTGATAATCCAAAGTGTGTCCTTGGAGGAGGACGAATAGGCTACTTATAGCCTTTAGGTGATGCAAATGGGTGTCTCTCTGGGCAAGCTGACATGATAGCTTGGAGGGCTGACTTGGTCACTTGTGGAGGCAAATTTATAAATTGAAAAAATTCAAATTTTATTTTGCAAAGGTCATGAAGAACATGTCTTTCATAATCTTTCTTTTTAATATAAAAGTCAATAAATATTTTCTTTCACAAATATAATTTATATTTCATCATTATAAGTACAAACGAATATTATGAAGACCGAACATAGCTACAAAAATTCAACATTCAGGATCTTATATAAGACATTTCTAGGAGATAATTAAAGCATATTGTGACAAGGTTTCTGAGCCCTAATCTGAAATTGACATTTGCAAAGCCATTTTGTTTGGTGAATTACCAATTATGTGTTGAATTTGAAGGTTAACAAGTTTTGAGGTCAACCTTCTAGAGCATCTTATAAAGGGAAATTTAATCTAAGGGTACATCTGGAAGCAAATCTCTAAGGCAATTTGTTTCCTTTGTTGAAGATTCTTTTGGCCATAATTTAACTGATCCACGACACACCTTTTGTGGCAAATTTTGAGTGATTTGTCACATGACATGTTTTGAAGCCTTTCATTGACAAATCTAAATCAAGTTGTAAACCTGTAACATTCATTCATAGTAAATCAAAGGAAAAATTTGAAATAGTTTCAAGGGAAGGATGAAGTTATGGTTAAGGAGTAGTTGTAGCAAGGGGTTGATGTACTGTTGAACAACAAGAGTATCTTGTGATGGTATTAATATTAAAATTGGCAACTAGGGCCAAACTCCATGTGGGTCATCTTATTTATGGCAGCTGATATTTTTCTTGAATCCCTCTCATCGAGAGGTGTAGGATTGATCTAAAGATCATCTGATTCCAATAAGTATTCATGGAGTTATGAATTTATTTGTTATACGATAATTCAGCAAGGTTGGCCAGCAACAAAATAAACCCCACATGTGCTCAACGTTTTTGTATAAAAGGAGATGACTTGAGAGTCATTTCTCACACACACTTCTATCTTGATTTCTATCCACTTGTCTTGGGTTTTAGTGGAGGAGAAATCTAAGAGTGGAAGCCCTAGACGTTGGAGGAAAGAAGACTAAGGGAGCTGCCCTAAAGGAGATGCCCTAGCCCTAGACGTTGTCAAAGAAGAAGTCAAAAACGTTGTCAAGGAAGCATGCCTTAAACGTAGTATAAGAGAGGCCCTAACGCTATCCAAAAGGTAGCTCTAAAAGTAGTCTAAGAGCAGCCCTAAACGCTATCAAAAGGCAGCCCTAAACACAGTCTAAGAGAGGCCCTAATGTTGTCCAAAATTCAACCCTAAACGCAGTCTAAAAGCAGCCCTAAACATTGTCAAAAGGTGGCCCTAAACATAGTCTTAGAGAGGCCCTAACGCTATCCAAAAGGCAGCCATAAACGCAATGTAAAAGAAGCCCTAAACGTTGTCAAAAGGCAGCCCTAGACGTAGTCTAAGAAAGGCCCTAATGTTGTCCAAAAGGCAGCCCTATACGCAGTCTAAGAGCAGCCCTAAACACTATCTAAAGGGCAGACCTAAACGCTGTCCAAAGGCATCCCTAACGTAGTCTAAAGGCAACCCTAACACTAACCTACGATACCCTAGATGCAGGCCTAATATAGCTGAAAAGGTGGGTTGTAGGTGACCCTCAAAACAGGGACAACATGAGAGTTTGAGCACTCAAACATGCCCAAGACAACAATGCTAATAAATGGGACAGATGGGCTACATGGCGCTGCTAAGACACATGGGATAGCAGTAGGTATGGAAAGGCTAAGGGGACAACAACAAGGTATAGCATAACTATTAGGGACAACAACTACACCTATATATTTGGGCAGCAGTGGCAAGGGACAGCTATATAGTAAATGGGATAGCAAAGGAATGCTATGGCAAGCATGGACAACATGGAAAGCATGTTGCTGCAAGCACATGAGACATGTTGTGTGTCAACATGGTTTAGCATAGCACTTGGGACAGCTATGTGGCAAAATGATCATTTTCAGAACAATGATGGGACAACAGCATGTTAGGACAAAACTATGATGGGACAGCTATGCCATTGTGTAGCAGTGGCACAATGGGATAGCAGCAATGTTAGGATATTCCGACGCATAGGAATAGTTAAGTTCAACTTGGTCTAGTATAGAGTTAGGTTAGCGTTAGGTAAAGCATGTTTCTTTACCGTTGTACATTTTGTAACTTACAATCCGACGGTCACGATATGTAGTGATCCGACGGTTCATTCTCTCCTCGGTATTACCGACACTTGATCCGTGGCTTGACACCCGATTGGTCCATGAATTCTATTTAAAGCGCATGGAGGGTCATTTGTAGGTTAACCGTGCATGAGAGAAGCTTATGTAAATTTTCATTCTTTTATTAATAAATTGCCTGTAGTAGCCACGTTGGCGCAGGCCGTGGACTGTTTCCCTCTCTGAGGGTTTTAACCACGTCAAAATACTGGTGTATTGATCTGTGATCTGTTGTGAGCGGTGTCCTTCTGGTGTTCTGTCTGAGGAACTTACCCTGTAAATTCCTACATGGTATCAGAGCTATTTGAGGGCCGCGTCCGTTGGTGATCCAAATCTGAAGCCTGTAGAACTGCATGCGGCTGTCGTTTCCTAGATCTACTGTTTCTGACTGCTTTCGGGCCGAGAGGACTGCTCTGTTGTGTTCGGAGCATCTGTTCCAGTGAGGAACCACTTTCGTTTCACGCGAAAAGGTTTCCGGTAGCCCTATCTGCGTCATTTTTAAGATCTGGAGGTATACAGTCTTTATTTGCAGTTTACTGTTATTTTCTCTCTGCTTATTTCGGTTTCGGTTTATTTAGTTTTTTTAACCGGATCTATACCCTTCATTTCTGCGTATGCTCTTTGCCCTGCGACTCTGTGCGATCTGGGCAAATCAGAAACAGAAAGGAAGGATTTTTTTTCTCATGCGTATGCTCTTTTCCCCGCACCTTAGTGTGATCTCGGAAAATCAGAAACATTGAGAAAATATTTAGGTTTTTTGGCGAAAGCTAATTTTTTTTAAAATATTTAGTTTTTATGGGTAAAGCTAACTTCGAGCTGTAAGGTTTGTTTTTCTTTGCATATTCGTGTTGGGTTTTGTGTTTTGTGTTTTGTAGGGAAAAAGAGCTTTCTCAAGGCAAGCACGCAAACCAAGGCCCCCCCCCTCTCTCTCTCTCTCTCTCCCCCCCTCTCTCTCCCTCTCTCTCTCAAATTTTTGTATAGATCAATTGGCTCAAAGTTCTTTTAAGAGAGTAGAGGTCTTGGGTTCAAATCTCCATTTTGTGGGGGCGTTTTTTTTCATTCCCGCACATTCGCGCACTTTGCCGACGACTTCAACAATTGTTTTTCAAAAAGCCATAACTTCTTCATCCGGAAGCCTTTTTTCAGAGCCGTTTTTTTTAAAACAGCCTAATTTTTCGAGATCTATCCATTGGAACACTTACTTTCAGCATCTTCAGCTTCAGTTTTTTTAAAAAATGGAAATTCCATGCCAAGTCATTATTGACAGCACTAACTACTTCCAATGGGTATCCTACATGGAAGATTTACTTAGAAGTAAAGGTCTCTACAGAATAGCCACGGGCCAAAAGAAGAAACCAAAAGATGAAGACAAGGTTGATAAATGGGAAAATAGACAAGATCAAGCACGTGGTTTGATAGGGATGTCTATTTCTCCTGATCTTAGATTCCATA
>APFE031292711.1:81268-104528 GCA_000404065.3 Pinus taeda
TTGAAAGATATTTCAACTTTGACACCAAGAAAACACTGCTGCAAATTCGAATTCCACCAGCTCAAAAACTCAACCGCTTCTGATCTAAAATTCATGAGAACAAAGTATTTCTTGTACAGAGATCGACTATATGGGCATTCACTAGATATCTCACCTTCCAAAAGAAGGATGAATCCATAGGCTACCTGGCCCGATTACAGACTCTGCCTGAAGAAATAAAATGTAAACACTTTTTGAATAATAGATCTCATGATCAATCCTCGCTTTGATATCCTATAGAACTTTTCCTACAAATCAACCAGCTCTGATACCATGTAGAAATTTTGAATAATATGACACATATTCACAGAGATTATCCCGATTATACACTATTGTGGAATGCATGCATAATACATAACCTCCTCTACGTTGATCATCAATTTACAGAAGAAGAAAGAATAACATGCGCACATAGAAGCATCAATCACACATATCAACACAGTATTTTCCCGGGGAAAGCATCTCACTAAAAACCCCAATTATCTGTATATTATATTGATTGAGAACATGTAACAATACATAGTACAATACTTCTCACAAGTACTCAGTACTAGCTCCACCTGTCACACACAATACAACTCAGATCTGATCTCCAAATCTCCTCCGCTGCTTGCCTACCTCCACTGCGCAATCCTGCAAGAGAATGAATGATAATGGCTCAAGCAAACTCGTATTTACTTGGAAAAATCACGTGAGCACAAGCTACAATTTTCCTTGGCCTCATTGGCATTACTCAATCCAATGCATGTGCAAATCTCATGCACAACTGATAGTCACAACTCACCCTTTCACTTACCTCTAACACTTGTCTCCACTGAACTGTCCATGCACTGAGTTAACTAATGTATTCTTCAGTTGCATTATGAGTTTATAATTAGTGAATTAATTAATAACTAATTCACACAACTCATCACTTAGTTTATTGGCTAGTTAGACTAAATACAACTAGTTCAACTAAGTCAAACTGAACACAACTCCATTAATTGCTCATCTAACTCCATAGAACTCAACTACTTGAGTTCTAACTGAAGTCCTTCATGCAATAGCTCAGTCAACCCATAGGTAACCATGTGATTCCTTCAGGAAGTTGCATGTGCCACAACTGTAGCTCCAATTGAAGTGCTCCAAGAGAATAAGATAAAGTTTAGAGTCCAAATATTACTAAGGGCTAATAATATTTGACGGTTTCTATTTTTACCTGGTAGTCTAAAAATAGACTTTGATCACACCGCTGTGAACCAAAAATATAAGTCCATATATTTTTCCCAACATGACCAATCATCCATAAACAACATCTTGCAACTCATAGACATAGTCTAAAAATAGACTTTGCGCCAAAACTTGCCTGCGGGACCACTTAGTGAAGGCGACTCCTTTCCACTAAGCTCCTTTATCTTGTTGCATTCTCAACAAGCATTTCTTGTTGCACACTTTTCAACAACACCCAGTGGACTTACTCCGACCTAATATAATGAATCGACTCGAAACCCAAGAGTGAAAGCTTCCTTAAAATTATTTTTCCATACACGTACCTTGCCATCAATGAAGGTTACCTTGTAGCCTTTGTCCTCCATTGCTGAAATGGACACCAGGTTCTTTTTGAGATCAAGTACAAATAGGACTTCCTGCGAATGAATTATATTACCCTGATTCAATTGAAGAGTGACATTCCCTACGCTTTTCATGGGATATTTTTCATTGTCCCCAAGAACAATTTCTAGGTTGGACTCCTTTTCTATCAAATTGGAGAGAGCTTCTTTGTAGCTAGTGAAGTGCCTTGAGGCACCACTATCAATAACCCAATTTCCCAGCAAGTCCAGGGGAGCAGTAGTAGAGAGGGCCGCTGGTAGACAATATTCATATTGCTTATTATTAACAACATTAGATTCATACCTGAAGTTTCTTGCCTTCTTGAAGGGTTGTCCTCTTCCTTGATTTCTAGCATTTCTTTTACCTCTACCATTGGACTTGCCATTCCTTTGATTGCCTTGAGAGTGATTTTGGTCATCGTCATGGTGTGTGTCCCTTTTATCAGGGCACTCCTTCGCATAGTGGCCCATTTTGATGCAATTGTAACATCGAACTTTTCTTCCACCCTTTGGTCCAGCCTTTCCTTTGGATTTAGCCCTAGAATTGTTCCTTCATTTAGCATAAGAAGAAAAGGTAGAGGGGTGGCCTTTAAGTGTAGGTATTTCTTGCTCTTCCATCCTTGTCTCTTCTTGAATACATCTAGCCATCAATTCCTCAAATCCTGGGATGACATTATTGTTGAGAAGAGTAGTCCTGAATATATACCATTCAAGTGGCAGTCCTCCAAAACTTGTGATAGTCATTTCCCTGTCAGGAACTACTTCCTCAATAGACAGGAGATCATTCTTGATCTCGGTGATCCTTAAGAAATATGCTTGCATACTCTCATATTTGCCCTTTTAAATTTCCTTCAGCTTATTTCTAAGGAACAAAACTTGGTTTGCATCATTAAAATTAAATAAACTGACCAATCTATCGTAGATTTCCTTGGAGGTTGTCAGCTTGAAAACATAGGCCACCAGGAGCTTGTTGATAGAGTCTCGGATGATCTTCCTTTCTTTGACTTCACCCTCAGACCACTTGCTTTTGGTAGCAGTGGATGCATTTGATGGAGGCACAACAATATTGCCTCTCACATGGTCCAACACTTCCTGATCTTCTAAAGTTAGATCGAGAGATATCCTCCATCCATGATAGTCAGACTTCTCACGGAGCTTGTCTTCGGTTGGGAAGAGTGTTGAGGACCCCATGAAGTTTTTAGGATAGCCTTCCCAACCTTCTCTTCGGTGATTTCTCTTGCTCTTGCTTGGGCTTTGTCTTCACCTCAGCTCCGATACCATGTTAAAATATGGTATTTTCTATGATTAGAGTAGTTTACTTCTTTTCTTCTTATTAGCCATAGATTAGCAATCACATATTAAGTAAAGTGCAGATAGAACATTAAACGATCAACAGAAAACAAGCCAAGACAAGAGACACAAGATGTGGCAGCTAGCTAGTGACAAACCCTAATGTGGGGCAACCCTTTAATTAAATCTTCTTTATTTTCAATAGTTTAGCAAAGAGAAATAATACAAAAACAGAATTTTGTAATTTTTTATCAGCAGCAGCAAACCCTAGATCAGAAAGTCAAACTTGGTCAAACGAGTTGAAATTGACCTCCAATATGCTTGGTCAATTACCAGTCAACTAGCCCTTGAACAACCCTAAAAACATTCAAATTGTTGTTGGCTAAAGTCAACCTGCTGCCCAAAACTAGGGCAGTCAATGCTGGTCAAAATTGTGGACGGATTGCCTCGATTTTTGTGCCAAAATCTGCAGCCTGCCTAGGAGAGGCAACCACATCAAAAACGTACCCTTGATGAGTCAATGCTTGGTCAACGCAGGTCAAAGAGACCTTCAACAGTTCTGTGTCCTCCTTCCAGTGTCCTCCTTGCCCTAATGCGTCCTCCTTCTTCCCACATGTGAGCTGCTCCTTGTATAACCCAAAGGTAAGGAGAGAGAGAGAAGAATGAGTGAGATGAGATGATGAGAAAATGAATCAACCTCTTTTGTATTTATATGATTCATTGGGCATGTGTGCCACACATTTAACTGCTGGCCAACCTTCACAATTTGTTAAGTAAATACAAATAAATTCATATCTCCATAAATACTTGTCAGAATCAAATGATCTTTAGATCAATCCTACACTTCTCAATAAGAGGAATCTAGGAAATATCAGCTGCCATAAATGAGGTGACCCACATGGATTTTTCCCCTAGTTACCAATTTTAACACTCTCTCTATCTCTCTACTGAACTATTGAAGAACATATAAGAAGAATTGATCAAGGGTTTCCCCTCATTGGGGTTTGTCCCTTGCTAGTGCCACATCTTGTGTCCTCTTGTCTTGGCTTGTCTTCTACAATTTATGTTTATGTTCTATCTACAATTTACTTTAATGCTAATGTGATTGCTAATCTAGAAAAGATATTGAGATCACTGTGAAAATTGAAATAAATTTCTCTAAGCATAGAACATACCTAAAATTAACAATTACAAATTGCTAACAAAATTTGTAAAAGAATGTCATGAGTTGTTCAAACTGAGTACTGTTATATTGTACCTTGCATACTCATGAGCAAAATATTCAAATTGGTTGTTTGATATATGCTATATTGTTACCATTATAATATATTGTTGATAAGGTCTCTCTCCAAGTTGAAGTAGTTAGGGTTCGTTGCTAATTATGGCCAAAAGCTTCAGGATTTCTTTACAAGTTTATCTATCAAAGAATGCATTGTTGAGAGCATATTGATGTTGCTAGGGTATGACAGTGAAAGTGCATTATTGAGCAAAGATTGTTGTTGATTGTTGAGATAGGGTTTTAGTTGCATGAGTGAGTATTGTATTGATATGTTGTTTCAGAGGCAGTTGAAGCACAATTTAATACAATGAGTTCGTGTTTCTATGTTGCTAGCATTTGTCAATGAACAATGGATCTAAGTGTTGGGCAGAGAGTATTGAGTACTTTTGGATTGTTCAAGCTAGGGTTTGATCTTTTGAGCACTAGAAGTTGTTATTGTTGCTAACGACCTTATGCCAGTGTTGCAAACTGACAGAGTCATCTATTTTGTTTTGATATTTTGATATTGAAAACAGGTGGATCCAATCTGAAAATTATGAAACGTGGTTCACTGTGGTGAATTGAAGGTTGGAACCTTCAGTGCAAGTGGTGGCTTTTTGAGCAAGGTGGCAGGGTGGTGCAAGGCAGAGATTGAAGTCTCTTTCAGGTTGGAACCTAAGAACACTTTAGGGTAGTAGGGTGGTGCTAGGGTAGGTTGGAGCCTATGCAAGGTTTTCGAGCATCCTTTCAGTTAGCGTTAATAAAACCAAGGCATTGGTGTGTCCTTCCAATTGGAGTTGGTAAACTAGGGTGTTGGAGTATCCTTTCAGTTGGAGTTGATAAATCAGGGGTTTGGAGCCTCCTCCCAGTTGTTGTCGGAGAATCTCAGAAGTTGAAGCTTCCTATTGATGTACTCATTAAGACCTATATGAAAAATTTTCAATGGTTTTTCAGAAGCGTTTCCACCTAAAAATCTCGTGTAACATTATGCATTGTTGAATGGTGTTATTGATTTATTTTTTGAACTAATACTAATGATAATCAATATTCGGTGAAGTTAAAATTAACTAATTGAAGTGAAATATTGATTTACCCCCTCTTAATATTTCCAACAATAAGTTCATTAATGTCTAACAAGAAGTGATGGAAAAAGTATGTCAATGAGACTAAAAGAGTTCAAAAGTCTAGGTAACAAAATGGGGAAGTGAAAAGGCAACTACTAGATCAATCTTGAGCGCAGGGATAAATAGAACAAAGTAAAAAAGAAGGTTGCAAGAAAAATAGAGATAGAACATGGTGGGAAAGATATGAAAGAAGTTACAAAAGCAAAAAATATGCTAGAACTGAGAAGTTACAAAAGCGAAAAATATTCTAGAACTAAGAAGTCAAAAGTGAAAAATATGCTAGAACTAAGAAGTCTAAGTGTGGAACAGAAGAGAAGATTAGAAACAATTAATGACCGAAACAAAAGAATACAAAAACATGGGAAAAACACATTAAATCATAAAAAATAGTGAATTCCATCCCTAGCTACCGATCAATGGTGTAAATTTTATTTTACATATAAAAAATACAGTATGAACTGAGAATGTAACCTCGAGCAAACTTTGCCTAAATACAAAAATTAAACTGAACCTAAAGGCTAGCTGAAAAAAAAAAGAAAAAAAAGGTAAAGTCCACCAACCTGGCATCTTGTGACTGATTTGAAGTGCACGACAGAGCTCGGGAGCCTCTAGGAGATGGGAAATGTGAACGACTAGCACACAAAGGACATCGTCATCGTGAAATTCCTTCGAAATTCCATGATAAAGCAAGAACTGCAAGAACACATTTTCCTCGCCAGAAGAGATCACAACATCAAGGTTGAGTTTAGATTTCCATGCAACAACAATTTTCTGAGCATCATTTTTTGCCTCTGATGACACCTCTCCAAGCGACAATATAAAAGGCAGGGATTACATGAGCAAATTATAGACTCGTATCTTTGCCTAAAGGATCGTATTATTTCCCCTGCCATTGCCATCTGGATAAGGTCCTCTAGGGTAGAACCAACTTGCTAGGGTCCGCGACACATCTTAACGCTGTTGGGGCTTCATTACAGATCGTCATGACCTCACTGCTGGAATCGACTAGTAATTTCCGATGCCCTCACCATCCATTTTCTTGCATAGAGATTTCAGTTGCGGGAGTGAGTTCATGTCATCTTTTAGGACGAGCAAGGCCTTACTAGGGTTTCCAATGCTCTTTTCTGTGATAGAATTATTCTCTGGGCTCTTCTTAGGGTTCCTAGTGCTAATTTTTGCGGTGGAATTTTTCTCCGAGGTCTTATTAGGGCTTCTAGTGATTTTTCTGCAGTGAATTTTTTCTCCGGAATCTTACTAGTGTTTCTAGTTCTGTTTTCTGAGGCGCAATTTTTCTCCTAGGTCTTGTCAAGGTCTACAGTGATCTTTTCTATAGCGGATTTTTTCTCCTTTTCATCTTCCTTCATCTTTTGTGTAAGCGCTTCTTCATGAACTTCTGCAGCTCGTTGAAGTGATCTTCAAGCTCCTTCCATTGGGTGGTGAAGTTCAATAGGGCAGAAGAATGGGATTGCAACTACAAGGATGCTTTTCCCATCCAATTTCTCTTGTAGGGCGCCACATTCATGTCTTTCAAGATCAAAGTTGCTACTAGACACACACAATGGATCTTCAATTTCTTTTGGGGGTTAACTAGGGAATTAAGCTGCATGGTTATCAATGCCTTCTTACTTCCTTGCGATTTGTATGCTATTCATGCTATCATCACTTCTGTAAGGTTTGGATTATTTTCATATGCAAACAAGCAAGCATGCCATTCAACCCTATAAACATGACCATGGTTGTATGGTATATCTAAGGAAACCAAGGAAAGAGTGACTCCCTTCGCAGACCTCTCACTGCCTCTGTGGACTGAGCTTGAGAGATAGAACCTGAAACACACATGAATATCAACACATTCCGCCACTCTAATTAGAATATTAAACTAGGCTGCATCTCTTAATAAGTCTGAGAAAGGTTTCATCCACCTCCTATCAACCAAAAAATTACAAAATAAAAACTAAACCCCTAGAATCCCTATCATATATCTCCGATTTTAGAGATTTAAGGATTAGTGTTCGATTCAAGTTTTTATTTATTTATTTAATTTTTATGAGAAGGGGTGAGGAAATATTGTTAAAAAATAATATTATTATCACATTAGATCAATCTAGATCCATTTTAATATGAGATTTATCAAGTGTTCAAAGGATAAAATCCCTTGAGATGTAAGATATTTGATAGATCAAATCTCTTGAGATATAAGATATTTGATAGATCTCGGGTTAAGATAGATCTAGACTAGTTTTTATATACATATACCATATCTAGGTTGGATCCATCTCTCTCTATATCTCTCTTCCTTCCCTCTCTACTCTCTCTATCCCTCTCTCCTCTCTCTTAAGTCCTCTCTCTCTTCCTTCTCTCTCCCTTTCTCTCCCCCACCTCTCTCTATACCCTCTAACTCTCACTATCTCCCTCCCTCTCTTCTTCTCTCCCCCCCTCTCTCTCCACCCTCCATCTCTTTGTCTCCCAATCTCTCTTCCCTTTGTCTCCCTCTCTCTCACCTCTTCTCTCTATCTTCTCACATCTCCTCTCTCCCTTTCTATCTTGTCACTTTGTCTTTATCTACCTCTATCTCTCTATGTCTTTGTTCTTCCATCCCTCTCTCCCCCCCTCCAAATCCATCTTTCTCTCCCTCCCTCTCTCCTCTCCCCCACCACCCTCCTCTCTCTCTTCATTTCTCTCTCTCCCTCTCTCTTAAACCTCCCTCTCTCGTCTCCCTTATCCATCACTCTCTCTCCCCCCCACCTCCAACTCTCTCTCTCTCTCTCTCTCTCTCTCTCTCTCTCTCTCTCTCTCTCTCTCTCTATCCATCCATATGATGGAGAATTTTCACTCTATGTAATCAACTATCTCTCCCTTTACCACTCTCTCCCTCCCTCCATGTATATGATGAATAATTTTCACTCTATGTAATGTTATATGTAATGTCTAGAATATTTTACATTTTAAATTTTTATTGTGAAATGAGTTATGGTTTTTTGACATGTGGTATTGATAAGCCATGGTATTGTAACAAACACTATTTAGAAGTTAATAATATCCCTGGTAAAGTGTAACACTTCCAAAAGTTAAACAAGATCAAAGTAAAAAAAAATATAAATAAAAAAAAAAATTACTATATTCTTTTCCTACTTAATATTTTCATCGAGTAAATATTAGTGTTACCATACATGTTATGATTTCCAACGAGATCTGCATATTACAGTGTTTGAAATTATTTATATGTAAAAAGGTTCGATCCTATTTGATTTGACATGCCTGGAAATATCTACCAATTAAGGGTTTATAGTATTTCACAGTGATAGAAGGTTATAGCGTTAAACGTTACAGGCCCTTTGTCATTGATGTGAGACAAACCTTTTTGCCACAAGGTTATCAGACCTAAAGGCGGGACTTTATGATTTAATTGTGACTATATGTAGTTTAGCCTCTGCTCATTTATGTCACCAATACGGCCTCCTTACAGATGTATTAAGGTGGGACTTTATGATTTAACTGTGACTATATGCAGTTCAACCTCTGTTCATTTATGCCACCAATACGGCCTCCTTACAGTTGTATTAATGCTCAACTTATGTGACGACCTAGGTGGTGAGGTGGCTCATTGGAAAAATTTAACGCTGGTTTGTTCTATTGCTGAACTTGAGATTTTCCTTGCTTATGTGATCTCCAACTGTTGTAGTGAACGGATGTCAGGAGCGGGTTCCGAATTTCTATGCCTCCGCTATAGTCTTTGTTTCATTTTCATTGTTCTTCCCTGGAGGGGGTTTCTGTTTGTTCTATATGGAGTCTTCCAGGTGTAGGTGACTCCTCTGCCTTTTGCTTTCAATTAACATGTAGTTGTGTTTATTCTTGTCGGCTGTTGCCATGAATGTTCTACTAAACTATTATGGATCCTTCAACAATGACCACGGGTTCTTAGTCTTCATTATTCGGTAACAGGTGTGAAGGAGGGTTTTATATTCGCCCTGTTTCAAGTAATTTAAGAAAATTCATTTTGCTTTTTCCTTACACAGTTCTTTCAGTTTCATTTGCCTAATTTCCGATTATTGATTCGAATTATAATCCTTTGTCACTCCTCTCGCTTGGTGGAGGTTCCTTGTAGGTAAACTAATGGCTCTCGAGGAGTTAGCTGAGGCTTGGTGGAGGTTCCTTGTAGGTAAACTAATGGCTCATGTAGGGCTATAAGAACCAAGTAATCAATCGCCTTTGGTTTATTAGACATTTTGGAAGAAAAACCTGCTTTGTTATTGTGAGGAAATGGGCAGCTATATTGTTTACTGTATGATTTATGACTTATGCTTTGAGCAATCTTCGAGTTAATATATATGCACTCCTTATTTTGTCTGACATTTCCATCTGGAGGTCTGTATGCTAAATCGTTTGTCTAGAAATGGTTACTCTTCAATTGTGTATGATAAGATGGAAATTTCATCCTTGCTTACATGATAAAGGTTTGATATTGTATATATAATCTTTTGAAAATAAAATAGTTGTTATAGAAAGGTAGGTCATTTTCGCTTATTTCCTTCTTGATTTTCTTTTTTGCATGTCCTAATGTATTTAGATAGATCTGTAATCTCATTTTTTCATAGTTCTTTTTTTTACTGCATTTACTGGGTCCACACCTAAACGAATGCCTATGTTTTATTTTACCTTGCATTCAGGGTTTTTGCCAACACTTACCGAAAGGTTTATGCACACTATTATATTTGTAGTCTCACTATTGCCATGTTGTAAAATTCAACCGTAACTTCATCAAGTGTCTGTACTATTAATGAATAAAACATACCCACGTTCTGACTATGTTTACTGCAATTTTCTATTTGACATAAAGGTTATTTATCTCTTATTTACAGTAGTCAAATTTACATACCATTCAGCATGCGAATGTCACTTGTCTAGTATTTCTTTACTGTGCCTATGTCTTAACAAGAATTTGATCCTCTGATGTTCAGAGTAAATAAAATTACTTATAAATTATTGCATAACTTTTCTCTTATCTTCTGTTTTTTTCTTTACTATATCCTTACTTAATAAGAGCTTGACTACCAACTACCAAAATAGAAATAATTATGAATAAACTATTATATAGCTTTTTTTGAATTTAACCTGCTCTATTCTAAAACACCAAATCTAGTTTATGAAAGAATATCACATGTATGATTATAACTATATTTCTTACTTATCTGGTATGTATTGTATACCAAAATTGGTCAGCAACCAAACCTGATCGAAGCATTTCATCCCAACCTTGAGACTACAAGTCAGTGGCCTCCTCCCAAGCTATTCTTGACCCCAGGAAACTTCTTCTCTCCCTTGAGAACCTTGTTTGTCACAACTATCTGGTCTCAACCAGGCGTAGCTATCACATGCTACTTGACGTTTTAGCAAAACTCTATTTTTTTTCCTTTTCTGATCTCAGATACCCAATCCTCTTGATCCTCTTGGGTAAAATACTCAAGAATTTAGTTTAGGGATAGATAACTGTCTCTCATAACTAATTAACAAGTAAAAATAGTATTTACTAATAACTGCAAAATTTACTTTTCCAAAACTAAAATTAAAATAGTTTATAGTTTAAAATAGCAAGAGTTTGTTTTATTTGCAGTAAAATTAATATTTACATTAACTTGGGATATTACATCTCCCCCCCCCCCCCCCGAAAATGGAACATCGTCTTGATATTCTCCTTCTGAAAATAGACCCAGAAATTTTTCTTTCATAACCTGCTCATCTTCCCAGGTGGCCTCTTCCGGCCCATATTGCTGCCATTGCACTTTAACCTGGGTGATAACTCATTTCCGCAGCGTTACTTCTCTCCGATCTAGTATAGCTATAGGTTCAACCAAGAACTCGCCTTCCGGTTCGACCTAAACTTAGCAAAAAAATGAGTTAAGTCATTAACCAGTTTGTTTTAGTGAATCTGTAAAAGAGAAACTATATATGTATATATTTTACCTGAATGTCTTGCCATTTGATTACGTGATTAGCATCATAAACATATTTCTTAAGTAGAGAAACATGAAAGACATTGTGTATACGAATGTGATAGGGTAGGGCAAGTTGGTAAGCCACTAGTCTGATTCAAGCTAGAATTTGGAAAGGCCCACAGAATCAGGGTGCTAATTTAGCACATCCATACCATTGCAAGGTTCTTTTCTTAGCTCGTACTCTAATGTAAACATGATCTCCTACTTGGAATTCCCGGAAACTCCTCTTTCGATCAACAAAGTTCTTTTGACTCGAACCTTTCTCACTCTCTTCCATTTCTTCTAACATGTTTGGCCCTAGCATCAACTTATCCTCTGGACCACTCCAACTCAAGGGTGTCCTACACTTGTGCCTGTATAACAACCAAAAGTACTATTTCAATCCACCACACTACCTACCCAATCAAAATCCATATATCCATGTAGTCTCACATCTCCAGTAGTGTATCTCAACCCATGAGTGATTATGCCACGAAGATATCTCAATAGATTCTTGGTACCAATCCAATGTGAGTGGTGAGGCTCAACCATATGTTGACTCAACATGTTGACTACAAAACATATATCTGGACGAGAGTTCACTAAGAACATCAATGCTCCGATGAGTTGACGATACTCGGTAGCATCTCACAGCAGTAGTACCGCTTAACTTCTTGAAGTCAAGCTCCATCGGGGTAGTCATGGGCTTGTAGTCCATCATACCGATTCTCTCCATAATCTTCACCACATTTTTTCCTTGAGATAGGAAAATCTCCCCTGACTTCTACCAGACTTCTAGTCCTAGGAAATAGTGCATCAGTTCTAGGTCCTTCATCTCAAATTCAGAAGCCAACTCCCACATTTGTGAATGAGAGGGTCTGCACCTGTTAGAAAGAGGTCATCAACGTACAGCACCGGTATGAGAGGATTGTCATCTTCAACCTTAAAGTAAAGGTTAGGGTCGGCTTCACTCCTAGTGAATCCTAGCTTCATCAAGTAGCTGTCGATCCTCTCACACCATGGTCAAGGTGCTTGCTTCAGCCCATAGAGGGCCTTCTTCAACTTGCACACATGAGATTCTTGATCATGAATCTCAAATCCTTCAGGTTGCTCCACATAGACCTCCTCTTTGATCGAGCCATGCAAGAACGCGGTCTTGACATCCATTTGATGTAGGTTCCATCCTTGCGAAGCAGCAAGGACTATGATCGAGCAGATGGTGGTATATCGGGAAACAGGAGCAAATATCTCATCATAGTCTATACCTTCCTTCTGAGAGAAGCCACGAGCAACAAAACGAGCCTTATACTTTTCTGCACATCCATCAACTACATGCTTTATCTTGCAAAGCCATTTTGAAGTGATAACTGCTTTGTCCTGGGGTCCAGGGACCACATCCCAGACACCGTTTTTCATGATGGACTCATATTCCTTAGCCATAGCATCCTTCCATACTTAATTCTTGATAGCTTCTGCGAATGATGAAGGCTCATTTTGGATGATCGTGCTCATGAAGGTCAAGTATCCCTGATACCTAGTTGGCTTCTTACTTTCCCGGAAGGTTCCCCTGGGTGCAACATGCCCTTGAGCATCATCAAGTGTCCCCCCTAAGCCATGAAGACCTATTCCTAGAAGAGGAAGGCTCTTGCAAAGGGGGATCAATAGGATCCATATGTTCTTCCATATTGGGCATTGCCTCATCTTCATTTTCCTTTGGTTCCCTGGTGTCAACTTCTTTAGGTCCCCTTCGAGTAAGAAGATTGCCAACTTTGCTAAGAGACATATCTTCGTCAAAGGTGACATCATGGCTAATCTCGATTTCCCTTTGACAAGCCACATAGATTCTATAACCCTTATTGTTTTCGTTATAGCCCACGAAGATTCCTAATGTACCCAATTTATTCCTCTTCTCCTTTGGCACATGAAAAAATATTGGACTTCCAAAAATTCTAAAATGAGATATGTCAGGCTTCTTACCAGTGAACATCTCTTCGAGAGTCTCGAAACCCAATGCTTGATGAGGGCATCGACTTTGCACATATACGGCGGTATTCATAGCTGCAGCCAATAGAAACTTTGGAAGTCTTTGAACATGGAGCATAGCATGGACAGCTTCCATAATTGTACGATTCTTCCTTTCTGCCATACCATTCTGCTCAGGAGTATATGGTGTTGTAGTTTTCATCCTAATGCTAGCCTCTTTTCAAAAGTCATGGAACTCATTGGATTCATACTCAGTCTCATTATCAGTCCTTAAGATCTTGATCTTCTTTTCAGTTTGATTCTCAATCTAGGCTTTGAAGTGATGAAACCAAGTGAACACTTCATCCTTCTTTTTCAAGAAGTATATCCAGGTTTTGCGAGAATAATCATCTGTAAAAGTGACCTAATATAAGTATCCTCCCAAAGAGTTCATGGGCATCATACTAGATATGTATGAGTGAACCAACTACAATATATCGAAGGTATTGCTTTGGATTGATGGGAATGGTCCCCTTTTGAGCTTCCCTTCGACACATCCAGGACATACACCTTCTTGCTCTTCTTGGAACTCAGGCATTCCTATCACCATTTGCCTTGCATTGGATAGAGCTTTATAATGAAGGTGAGCAAACTTCTGATGCCATAGTTCGGACTGAAGTGATGTGTCACAAGACATGACACCCAGTGGACTTCCTTCGACATGATATAATGAATCGACTTGAAACCCAAGAGTGAAAGCTTCCTTAAAATTCTTTTTCCATACACGTACCTTGCCATCAATGAAGGTTACATTGTAGCCTTTGTCCTCCATTGCCGAAATGGACACCAGGTTCTTTTTGAGATCAAGTACATATAGGACTTCTTGCGAATGAATTGTATTACTCTGATTCAATTGAAGAGTGACATTCCCTATGCCTTTCACAGGATATTTTGCATTGTCCCCAAGAACAATTTCTAGGTTGGTCCCCTTTTCTATCAAATTGGAGAGAGCTTCTTTATAGCTAGTGAAGTGCCTTGAGGCACCACTATCAATAACCCAATTTCCCAGTGAGTTAGGGGGAGAAGTAGTAGAGAGGGCCGCTAGTAGACAATATTCATCTTGCTTATTATTAACAAAATTAGATTCATACCTGGAGTTTCTTGCCTTCTTGAAGGGTTGTCCTCTTCCTTGATTTCCAGCATTTCTTTTACCTCTGCCATTGGACCTACCATTCCTTTGATTGCCTTGAGAGTGATTTTGGTCATCGTCATGGTGTGAGTCCCTTTTATTAGGGTGTTATCACTCAAATTTTCCACAAACCAACTTTTGGGTACATAATCTAGCCAATCTGTACTTAGAGAGGGCTCTCTCTTTAAGGTTTAGCTTTGTTTTATAAGCTTTGGGATTTTTATTAGGTTTGGTGGTGAAATTCAATAGCAGATGGGTAGAACTACATATTTCAGGCCATTGGGCTAATGGAGTCAAAGAAGATGGCTCAACTAGATCTGGTTTCTCAGCAAAGGATGGCTTCACAAGGCAAGATAGCTAAACAGGGAGCAAATGATAACTTGAAGGATAAGATGGGCTCAAAAGGGAAGAAGGGCAATTAATGATCCTTCCACATGTCTTGAGGAGAGGGAATTTGGATGATCACCAGTAAAAAGAAATTAAGGATTTTTTACTAAATGATTTAAAAGATAAACTAAGAAGTAGGAGCACCTAAGAATTCCTTACCTATCATAGTTTAGAGGAAAACATTAAGAATAAAAATGATTGAGAACAGATTGCACTTAAGCACTTTCTGACTTATGCTTTTTCATTTTAATATTCAGATATGGAACATAATTGAGATATTAAACAAGAAAACAATAACACATGAGTTATAAAATACTTATTTGTCCGATGTATTGCACTTGAATCCTCTGAAAAATCCTTTGTATCAATTCTACATCTAGCTAGCCATGCAAGATTTGGTCCAACAACACTGTATTCCAAAGTAATCAGTTTTACATCAATGTCTCAGAATCCACCCTCAATACTCTGAATGAGGGAGTATTTATACAAAATTTTTACAATAAAATATCTCATAACAAAGAGATATATTCTAAGGTGACTAACCATAAGCTACATGAAAATAGAGACAGATGGTCTCGTAGATAGAAGATAAAGTTAACTGATGGCTTGTTGTCCCTATTTTTGTGAATGAGCTGGAGGCATGCCCCAAGATGAGGTATCTTGTTGTCCTCCTTTTAGATTCATGCTGGCTATTTTGCTTTTCACTTTCTCATTGATACACTTTGACTTGTTCTGATACTCTTTACTTGTTTGGACCTTGTTCATCTTCTTTTACCCTCATTGACTGTATTAAATAATGCAAATTTACTTGTTTACCAAGGATAAATTACAAAATATCTAGCATTTCTTCCCACCATTGTTCCTGTGGTATTCTCGTCCTTTGAAGTTTTCTGATGATTTCATGAGTCTCGGTGTACTTGAAAAAAGTAGGTTGAACTGGAAACAAATTCTTTAACTCATGCTCAACATAGAAAGGGTTCTCTAGACTGTCATAGAGAACCTTGCCTGTAGGCAGTGCCTTTGGTGCTGATGTACTGGTTGATGAACTTGCCTAGTTATCTGCATATCGATCCAATTTGTCAACATAATCTATATGCCTCATTAATTTATCATTGATAACTAAAGGACTAGGTAGCCCTTTGCTCTGAAAAATATTAAATTTCTCCATAAAAGCATTAATCTCCTCCTACATGTTTTGACATATTCTTTCCAAGTTTTGCATCAGAGACCTTTTAGTTAACACATTCTTGACTTCTAGAATAGTCCCTGTTATGTTTTCAATGCCCATTTCTTCCAGCTGATACTTGTTCTTGCTATTCAAAAAATTTATAACCCTGTGGCTTCTTCAGGCATTCTTCCTAATTCTTCCTTTGTTCTCCGAATTTCTTCCAATGCCACCTTTAATAAATCAATTTGTTCAAAAATTATTTGTATTGATGGCCAAACATCATTTATTGACTGAGTGATATTGGTCCAAAGAATTTTCTTGATGTCTGCTAAGGGCTTGTCAAATGTGAGGTCTTTTTCTAATTATTTCACCTTTTGATCTAACCCTTTATTTCCCTCACCTTTTTTGCAAAATTTATCTTTGAAAGGTCATATTTCTATTCTAAGGTACCATATTGTTCTTTTACCTTTTGAAACTCTGAAACTTGGAGCTTCATTTCTTCCATTGATTTTATCAATTCCTCTATACTTAGACCTAAAGTTCCTACTGGTGTTGTTCCTTTACCTGTACCTGTGACTGCTTCAGCTATGGCCATAGGGACATTGGGTGCCAGAGCTATTGCCAGTGTGAAGGGACTACAGTGGAGACTATTGGTATCACATTTAGTGGCTAGGAGGTCGACTCTCCCTACTTGCTTTTGAGTGATATTTCTAACTCTTTCTCGGTCTCCTTCAGTTGTTCATTAAGCTGTAGGACCAAGTCCATAAGCTCCTCTTCAGACTTCTTCTTAATAACTTATGCAGTTTGTAGATGTCTGGATGGGGGTAATTTTAGCTGCTTTCTCAAGGCAGCTATGTCTTCATCTTTTTTCTTTATTAAGGCTTCTGTAACCTTTACATCCTTTGGATTATGTCCCAATCCAATTACTAACTCTTCCAATGTTTTAATTCTGTTATCCTTAGCCTATGAGGAGGCTCTCTCCAGTTGTAATTGGGCGGTTGTATTATTTAGAGAATTCTCTAATCTTTGGGCCATCATGGCCTTACCAGTGAAAGTTGAATATAGCATTTCCCTTGTTTTCCTGTGTAGCTCAATTTGATCCAAGGGATGAATATCTTTGGCCATGACCTCAAAATTGGTTTGAAGATAATCTGTAGCTATTTGACGTTTCTGTACTTTAGGCTTGACGAGGCTCATTTCCATTTTTCCCTCCTTGATGTCATAGGCTGACATCAACTTGTTCTGATTAGAGGGACAAATTTTCAAGTATTGATTATAGACCTGGATTCTCAATGGCTCATTCCTAGCTTTGATTTCTAGAATTCTTTTTAAAATCTAGGTTCTCACTTCCTGGAGGTTTGAAGAATGATACTTCAATGCTCTGTTGTCTCTCTAGCCCCTGTCTCTATGAGCTAGAAGGTGTCCCACCTATCAGGAAAGTCTGGTGACTGTCTACACCTTCTTTTCTTTGACTGTCTGTGGTTTCTTAAAAAAATTTGTCTTCTGAATGAAAACTTAGCCTGTGCCTTTTAGCACTAGGCTGGTTTGATAGGCCGCTGGCAGGGGTAACTACTTCCATGTCTCTCTTTTTGTTCCTGGCCTCATTCAGAGGAGTTTGTAAAATTGGAGGCTCTTCTACATTACCTTGAGCTGGGTGAGCCTGTGTTTGAGCCTACTTTTGAGAAGTTTCAGGCTGCTTAGACATGATTGATTATTCTGTTACTTGGGTGCTAGTCTCTAGTCCCTTTCCCTTGGATGTCCCTGTAAGTGGTGTGCTGGTGTCCTGTGATTGCTTCTTGGAGGTTTCAGCTGTAGAGGCATTGATCTCTGATGCTGACCTTTGAGATGTTCAAACTGTACCTGTCCAAAAGAATCTAGTTCAAGTGTTTTTTCAAGATCCTTCATCACATTTTCTATATTGACCTGTTCAGCATCAGTTTCCACTAAGGTACCTTCCCTCCATTCATCCATATTGGAAAATTGTTCAATCTCTGGAATTTTGTGATGTATGTAAGGTGATAGTCTATTTTTTGTCCTTCTATCACAGATAAAGCTATGGGGATCATAAGAAAACCAACTGAAACTTTTGTGTAGTTTAATTTGATCTTCTAGATTTTTCTCTGCTTCTCTCCATGCTTCCCTAGTGTTGCAGATGTAAGGGCCTAACTGCCTCTTGATTCTGAGTTGTGCTTTCTTTTTGGCTTTGTAAAAATGAATCAAGTCTGAATTTATCTTTTGTCTGTAATATTCCAATGCAAACAGTCTCATTGGAACATGTTTGGGCAGCTTGAATGGGAAAAGCTCACACCCATATACTCTTATTTCTATATGGTTATGGTATAAATACCAGTCACCCAATCTGTATTTTTTAGAGAGCTGGAGGATCTTCTTGATATCATCACTGATTTTGGGAGGTGAAACTCCTGTCAGCAAGGTAACTGCTGGGTGTACAAACTGATCAATAAACTCATTGTAGGAATAAGGGTTGTCATAAGACTCATGGAAGTCTAAAATATGACAGACCTTGGATTACGCTTAGTATCCAGTTTCATGGCAGAAAATGGAAATTTGTCTGATTGGTAGTAGAGAATGAGGTGATATATAAAGGTGGAAAACTTAAAGAGCCTTTCATTCTCCAGTCTTATGAGCTGGTCATGAATTTTGTTAGCAATGAATGAGGCATAGTCATACTTGACAGTAGGAGGTTGTCCAGGAGTAAAGATAGACATCAATGCTAGGGTCAGTTCATCTACATACTCACTAGTGTTGAATTCCATGACTGGAGATATCATATCGACTATGATTTTACCTATATTAGTGAAGAAAACTTGCAGATAAGGAGGTGGGTCCTTGGTTTGATATTGCTTTAGTGTGAAGGTCTGGTAGAGGCGATCGAGTTCAGATTGGGACAATTCAACTGATTTCTCAAGTAAATGTCCAATGGAAATGGGGGTGACGGCCTGGCTGGAGTGAAATTGCAGCATCTCATTGATTAACTCAGCAGTTATTAGGAAAATGACTATTTGGTTGGGAGACATAACTGCTCTGCAGTTGGGGTCATAATTGGCATGGAAATGATGGGTTATGTTATGGAAAACATGGACAGAGGGAAGAAAGTATATGGGAAGATTGGATTCCCAAAGTCCTATAATATCACGACCATTCAAGTAGTTATCCCTACATTAGTAAAAGACTTTGAGGTGATTTTTGTTAGTGGTTAAGTCTTTTATTTGAAAGTCCTTATCTGTGAGAGGCAGATAGTCTAAATCTCAATGAGGAGTATTAATGGGTGCAAAATTCAAAGCTATCGGGGTTTCCATTTCTGGTTCTTTTGGATTCAGAAAGGGAACTGCGGTTTTCTTTGTGAAATGGGCAAAGCAGAGGGTATGGGGAACTTAAATGCTGAAGCAATAACTGAATTATTATGAACTTGGGTTTTTTTCATCAATTTTGCAGTGGAAAACAAGTACTTGCAGGGTTTTTATCGGGAAATTTGATAAATACCTATTTTTGTGGGGATGGGTGATGAAATGCAGGTACAGGGTGTGGCTGGAGAGCTCTGGGTTGCGTCGGCTGTGAAGTTTGGAGTAGTTTGGCAGCTGGAAGCTCAAACTGTTGACCTCGACATTTTTACATGGGTGTATAGGTTTACAGGATAAAACAGTCAAAACAACTTATTTGTTTTATATACAAAGTCTGAGTTGGCGGGCTTTAGAATTCGGACGAGTGGCATTAGCGGAAAAATAATGTTTTGTCGTTTGTGGGAGGGCAGTAAATGGTTTCATATCACACAGCTTATGGGGAAGGGTAGTATTTTGCGCTGGGCCAGTGATTCCATAGAAAAAGCGACGAGTGGCAAGGTATTGTGCACAAAACCACTTTGTGACCGCATGCTAACATGCGGTCACAAAGCGTCATGCGATATGCATTGTGGCTGTCGGATGTGGGAGATGTGATTAGACGGTGGTTTGGGGGTATGCAGTGACAGGGTTTTAGTGCAGGCAGGCCCCGATATAATTAAGTATTGTTTAATCACATCGAGGGCAGAGGGATTGGCTAATGAGGTCATTAATTAACCATAAGGGTTAATTAATCCCATTTTGATGTTGCGAGGGTTTAAGGCTATTAATTAGTTACTGATTAACTAATTAATCTCATATTAAAACATATTACGGTTATAATTAACTAGGGGCAGGATATATAAGAATTTCGGGATTATTTACATAATTAAAGTAATACGGGAGAGGGTAACTTTTACAAGGGATTTATAAATTAATATGTTAATAGTTAATATGACATTATGAAATGAAAGTGCTAAGTATAAAACGTTTAAAGTGTGTTTTTAAACTTAGGCTAAAGTAAAAACAAGGATTTTTTGTGGAAAATTGTGTAATTTTCCTAAGTAAAATAAGATTTTACTTAAGTAAAACTTATGAAAGGGAATGAATGATTTTTATGAATGGTTTGAGTACTTAGGCTTTATAAATTATTGGGCCGAGGGTCTGGGCCCTCTAGAAGTCAGAGAAATACTCTGAGCCCCTTTAACTTTGTAAATGCCTTTAGTACTTAGGGAAAGTTAGTGAAACTTAAGGGGAAAATGGATAGGGAAATTAATTAATCTGACTTTGTTTCTTTGATGTGTTGTATGCAATGCAAGTTGTGCTTTATCCAAGGGATGAAAGAAAAATATTTAAGCATTAAACTTAACCAATCACCACATATTTATTTTACAACCATCATCTACTTACCCTACCTACTTTATCCTAGCATTTTCACTTCTTTATTAGGGTGCACTTAGACTGGCAAACCCTTTTCTCACTTTCTTTTCTTTTACATAATGATATCTATCTAAATCTACCTTATTACATCCAAGGGCTCAGATTAAACTGTTGAACTCCTTTTTCTCACTCTACCTATCTACTTATCTGCCAAGATTACACTGTTTGGTCAGATATTTGTTCTCTATTTCTACAACATCAAATTGAAAAATGAAGTAGCCAAGCTTAAGCTGTTTGACTATTCATGAATTGTGGCATAAGTGACAAACTGCACAAAATTTTTATTACACAAAAGTAAAAAGTAGTGGTATTTAGACTTGCACACTTTCCTGGTCTTTCTTTTGTTGGGGTTCATTTTCTTTCATTTTTTGACCTTTTTTATTCTTTTTACCCTTTGATTTTTCTTTTAGGGTATACCCTCTTTACATTTTTTAAATTTTTTGATTTTTTGAAAATATGGAAAACCTTTGCAACAAGAAAAGGTATGAACATATTACATAGCTCCTCCAGTCAATCATGATATATGACACCTATTGATATAGGGGCCTAATAGTGGCTCCACTTGGGGATGGCTTTTCCTGGTGGAAAGTCAAGAACAGTAGATCAGATGGCGTCTGAATGAATTTGACTGTGCTTTGCAATTTTCTTCTTCCTTCTACTTTATTGTATGTATGACAGTAATACTTCTGAAGCTTAGGGCCTTCTCTTCGAGCTTCAACTCCAAAAGTTATTGTCCAATCAAAACTATGACATTACAAAGGATATATTATGTACATGTTAAACATCATTGTAAACCTTAATAAGTAGGATCAAAGTAATGTTTTAGCATTCAACCATTGACTGGTCCTTCTTCTGCTTCTGTGCCATCCAAGTTTTTGAGAAAATATGTATTGTTTCCTTGTAGGGCATAGATTATGTATGGTCCTTTCCATAGGAAGCCAAACTTCCCATGTTTCCCCTTGTCTTCTCTTCTGGAATCCCATCTTAGCACTTTATCTCCAAGGTGGAAATCTTCTGCCTTGGTTCTTTTGTCAAATATCTTCTTGAGCTTTTCCTGCCATATTTGGGGTCTTTAGTACACCTCCTCTCTAGTCTGCTGTAAATTGATGGTCCGATTTATCCTTCTTTGAACACCATTAAGTTCCACTTGAGCTTCCTGGAGTAATTTCATAACAAGGACTCCTAATGATAAAGGAAATACAGCCTCCATACCATACACTAATTCATAGGGACTGGTGCCAATGGATTTTTTGGTTGTAAGCCTGTCTTCCCATAGTGCATTTATCAGTTTCTTCTACCAAGTCTTTTTATTTTTTTCCAACAGTTTTTTGATGATATTAATCAGGCTCTTGTTGGAAGATTCAGCTAGTCCATTTCCTTGTGGATAATAGGCTATGGAATGGCCTAACATAATTTGGTACTTGTTGCAGAAACTGATCATCTTTCTTGATTTAAAAGCTGCAGCATTATCAATTATGATTTTAGTAGGGAAGCCAAATCTAGAAAATATATTGGTTTCTAGGAAGCCTATGATCACTGTATCATTGGCCTGTTTGAAAGGGATGACCTCTATCCATTTAGTAAAATAGTCAGTGGCAATGAGTATCCATTTGTGTTGGCTAGAGGAGAGAGGATGGATTTCACCAATGAAGTCAAGACCCCATTGTTGGAAGGGCTTTTCAGTGGAAATGGGTTTCAGGGGTAAAGGTAATAGTTTTCTTTTACCCTCAAAAATTTGGCATTTATGGCAAGAAGTGACAAATTTCTTCACATTAGCAAACAAGGTTGGCCAATAGAAACCAACCCTTAGGATCTTATCTGCAAATGATTTCCAGTAGAGGTGTCCACCACAATCTCCCGCATGAAATTCTAGAAGAGCCTTGTCAGCTTCATTTTTTAACAAACAATTTAATAAAATTCCTTCATGATTTTTCCAAAAAAGAGCATTATCTAGAATACAAAACTTTAAAGCTTTCATATTTAAAAACCTACTTTTTGTTTTGGATAACCCTGGAGGAGCCTGTAGGTTTTGTAACACATAAATTATATCAACATACCAAGGTGAATCTGAAAAGGCCTAGCTGATTTGTGGAGTTGCCATCTCCTGTTCATCATCCAGTTCATTTATATCTAGAACTTGACAATTGATTTCTACCATGAGTTTGGCCAATCCCTGTCCTTTTATCAATTTTGTAGGTTTTATTTCAATATCATACTCTAAGATGGTAGAAATCCATTTACCCCTTTTTCCCTCAATTCCATCCTGAGTTAGGATGTCCTTGACAACTGTGTTTGGTACATAGGCTATCACATGAGAGTATAATATGTAAACTTTGAAGTCTTTAATGGCTTTAACAAGTGCAAAGCTTGTTGTTGTCTAGGTAAATCCCCTCTACGGATAGAGGCGATCCCTACTAGCCCAACAGGGGTCTAGCAACAATCGAACAATGCTACACCGCAGGTTCCTAGTTGTAATTAACAAGTAGGTGAGAATAACTTACTTG
>APFE031292712.1:0-14315 GCA_000404065.3 Pinus taeda
GTTCATTTATGTAATGTAAAGGAGGTTGCCCCCTCGAAGAGGCTGAATTCTAAGGCGTTGATCTATATTTTCTATCTTTTCTTGAGCTGGTTTCATAACACCTTATTGAAGAAGGTCTTTCCCCTATCGAGAGCCTAGCTATGATTAGGCTTTTGCTGTAGAAGCACAAACTCAATAACATAAGCGATCATAGACTTCCTAAGCTTGCATTAAATTCCAGCCAAAACCACCTAAGGCTCAAGCAGAGGTGGTATAAAGACACGAGGGCCTGGTTAAACTATTGGGAGATCAACGAGAATGATACATTGCAAAACATTAATAACATTAAAGATATTGTTACTTCTAAGTTCAAAGAAAAAATTTGGTGTGAGAAAGATTTAGGGGCGAAAAGAAAATTAAGTTATTATAAGAAGGTCATCAACCCCACCCTAGAGGATCAAAAGTATCTCTCTATTTTAAATAGTTCAAAGAAGAAAACCAATATAGCAAAGATTAGAACAAATTCTTATGAGCTCCATAGTGAAACAGGTAGTTGGGCAGTTCCTAAAACACCATGGATGGAGTGGATCTCCGATCTATGAGAGAATAGGAACATTGAGGATGAAAAACACTTCCTCTTAGAGTGCCCTGCGTACAACCACATTAGATCTCAATTTCATAATTTTTGTCACAATACTAACCTTCCTAACCTTTTACAATGTCAAAATTATAGCGAGCTCAGAGGCTTATCTCCAAGCTTTTTGAGCATAGGAATAAAATCTTAAATCAAAATAAACAATTTGCTTCTTTAAGTCTAATAGACCAAAATTTAGTCTCAAAAAACGTTAACCACCACCATCATTATCAATAAATTTTGTTACTCTAAAAATAAAAAATTATATTTTTAATTTAAAATACACCCATCAAAACTTACAAAATTGTATTTTTAATTTAAAATACACCCATCAAAACTTGCAGAGCAAAAAACTGCGAAGACACCTCCATTTAATATTCCATGAAAATTAATATGTCATTACAGCATGCATGGATTTTCGAAATCCATAAAAAAAATTAATGTGAAGCAACATAGTGTATAGCCTTCCATAGTGTTTTGAACTTTTTGTTAACATGCCCAAAAAAGCACCACTCTAAAGTGTCGATTTATTTTTCCTTCATTAAAAATAGAAAAGCGAGATTTTATGTTCTCGCGAATCCGCGATTTTAGTTTCTTTTTGTTGGATTCTAATTGGTAAAAAAAACAATTTTATTTTTATATTTTTTTGTCGGATTCCTATTAGTCAAAAAAGCACAATTTTATCGCACAATTTTATTTTTATATATAGATTTGATTTTAGAAAAAACATTATTCTATATTTAGATTTGATTTAAGAAAACAAATTAAATTTATTTTATTTTAACTAACCATAGAAAAACAGCACTAGAAAAGCAGCACTGGTGTTGACTCAAGTGCCAGTCTAAATTCAAAATGTTGGGCATGCTTTTATTCTTTATTAAACAATCTGTTGTTGACTCGAGCGCCTCTTTAAATTCAAAATTTTGGTCATGTTTTTATTCTCTATAAATCAATCTCCTTTACTAGTTGCATTGTTGCTCTAGATAAAAAGAAAATCCTATCAGCAGGAAGAGAAAAAAATGGATTTAGATAGTAATTATCTTCCCGAGGAGTTTGTTGATATTTTGGTCCAAAATTTCGCTTATGATCCCATTCGACTTCCGATTTCAGAAGACCCTTCTCAGGTTCTTTATAATCGAATAACGCTAGAAAAGATCTGGGACAGCAAACGAGATGCCATCAACCCATACACGCGACAGCCTTTCCATATTGGCAATGCCATCCCACAGACGGAACTTAGGCAAAGGATGCGCGAATTCATTCTCAAGAACAACAACAGCGGGCTTCATGTCATTCCTGACTACACCCAAATCTTGAACAAGAGATGTATGAAAAATCTGTTGGAAGAATTGGTTGCAGCTGCTAATCAATGTTTAATAATTCAGAAAACAACGAAGAAACGAGTTCGTAAAAATCGAAATGGGAAAGCAGATGACTGTGAATTGGAGAAGTGGAACGCACTGTGGAGGAAATTAAATCTGGTACGTCTTTATTGCCAGTACAGAATAGAAAACAGAGCGCTGTTTTGTTCAATGAAAGGATATGAATACTTGTTCCAGGTAACCAGTAAGCCGCACTTAAATTCATGCGTACTAAGAAGAAGCGGTGAATACTCATGTAATAATGACAAGGAGGTTTGCAAAGAAGTCGCCAAGATTGTTGATGTCGTCGGCGGTCTGAAAGAGACTGATTTACAGATGGCACAGGAAAACTCTGTTTTGGCGTTTGTGCGTATTCTATTTGACCTTGCACTCAGCCAGAGCCAATATTTGAAAATTCAGAGTATGGTTTTAAGAATTTACTGTCGAATGTTTGACCACTGCATCGATTATCTGGTTAGAAGCAAGAAGAATTCCATCCTTTATATGCTCGATCTCGCTGTATATGTGTTGGCGAGTAGGAGTGATATAGTGAATGAAGAGTTGTACAATGGAATGACAATCCTCAAAGTTGCGTGGATCAACGATATGTATGCCGTCTATTTTATGCATTATGTGGATGTTCTCTACAGGGTAAAAACTATATGTGTTTCCCGTGTTCAAGATCTGCATGATGCTCAACACGTTTATTGCTGTAACAACAGTACCGGGGATGCAGATGATATTAATGCAGAGATGGAAAATAATATTGGAGTTGTTTATAATGCGATTTTTTGGAGATTCAGGTGACCGCAGGTGGAAGAAATGAGGTTAACTCTTGATTTTTAACAGTTAAAATGGTTTTTTAACTGCATATTTGGATTCAGCTCCGTGGAAAATCCCTTAGAGCCATTGATTGTGCAGAAACTAGCAAACAAACTTGGGATTCCAATAAATTGCTGCTGAATTTTGACCGGAAAAATCCACCTAAAAAAACTTTCAAAAACTAGCGTTATAGACTACTGCAATAATATTCGTCTACTTAGTATGGCACTAGAGCATGGGCTCTTCTTGATTTTCTCGCTGGTCACCACTCACCATAGTCACAAAGTAACGCATGGGTATGCGGGCAAGAAGGAGAGACTGCAGAATTTGGGCATCGTAAAACGAATTTCCCGAGTGGGAGAACTTGCCAGTGCAGGTAACAGGCTCTTCCAGTCATCTCATTTGGAGTTGGGACTAAAAATCATAGCTGCTCTTTCTTGATGGCCTGCTGAAATGAGAAAATACGAACTGTTTCAAATCTTGGAATACTCAGCGAAGCCAGCATGTGGATGAAGACATTATGTGCCCCAGTAAGGTCAAATAGTTGTTGAAGGCATTATTAATTTTATTTAGCTTTATATGTTAAATTGCCTTCTTATATTTTTTTATGAAACTGTACTGGTTCGTTTCGAATCAAAGAACGGCCTTTCCACGAAATGTACTTGTTCCTTTCGAATCAAGAACGGGCTTTCCATGAATATCAGGTTGTAACCCTAATTGGTTTTATTTATTTATTTAATATTAGGTAAGTATTTTAATGATATATCCGATTAAATTTATAAACTAAAATATATTAAAATAGTTTATATTCAATTTATAAATTAAGTTATATTTATAGTCTTGATTTTCTTTATTCGGAAAACAAGTAATTATTTTTAATTATTATTAATTTTTTTATATATATTATTTTTAAATTCAGGTTTATAATAATTTTTCAACCATTTTAATTTAAGTTTACAATAATTTTCAACCAAAATTTTAATTATATATGACATGTATATTTTTCATAATTTCTTTATTTTAATATAATTCATTATCAGTTTTTTTAGTTAATTATGTAATTATATTACATAAACTAATAACAACATGTTGATGTGTATTCTCATTCTAATTAAAATTTTTTTCAGCTAATTATAATTATTTGAATAATGTTATAGAGTTGAGAATATCCTTGTTTCTTTCTTTCATTATTATTATTATTATGTTATTTTTTTTATATTATTATTATTATTTTGAGTGTTTTTCATATATTTTACTATTTAATTTATTAATAATAATATTTTTCAATAACATTTTTAGCTTTTCACTTATTTTCGAAAGTATTGGAGGCATTCCCTCACATTTTTCAAGAAAAACTCAAACCTTATTTGAAGTTTCATTCAGGGTTTTATCTCCAAAGCTTTTAACAAAATTAACAATGTGATGACATTTCCTTCACACTGGTCTAAAAATAACTCCAAAAAAAGTTGGTGAATGATTAGAGTCTTACCGAAAATAAATATGATAACGTTGCCCTAGTTTCCTATTTAAAATGGTGTTAAATAGTTAAAATTCAAACTACATATAATGTCGTATAATTTCCCATGTTATGATTATAACCATTATTGTGAAGAATATGATAACGTTGCCATAGTTTCCTATTTAAAATGGTGTTAAATAGTTAAAATTCAAACTACATATAATGTCGTATAATTTCCCATGTTATGATTATAACCATTATTGTGAAGATCTATCACTTTGTTAATGTATTATTACAAAACAATGTCTTTATTGAATTCAAGGTTCTTTATCTGAGAGTTTTCATTACTATATATATATATATATATATAATATAAATTATTTTAATTATTTATTTTAATATTTTTTACTTTATTATATATATGAACAAATTATTTATATCTTTTCAAATATAATTATCTATTTATTTAATTATTTATATTTATTTAAATACAATTATTGTTTTAGTAATAGAAACAATTTTTAAAATGAACAATATTATAGCTAAAACTAACTATAGCATTTTAATTAATTTTAGGTTTTTTTTATGAATTTTATATTAATAGTAAAATTAATTTAGATTGTATTAGATTTTATAAGAACAATTCCATGAATATAATGTATTTAATAACTTTTTTTATTAAATATAGGATACCATAGACATCCTAAACTAGCTTTAAATTTCAGCCAAAACCATCTAAGGCTCAGGCGAGGCTGGTATAAAGACACCAAGGCCTAGTTAAACCATTGGGAGATCCATGAGAATGTTGCATTGCAAAACATTAATAACATTAAAAGTATTGTTACTTCTAAATTCAAAGAAAAAATGTGGTGTGAGAAAGATTTAGTAGTTAAAAGAAAATTAAGATATTATAAAGAGGTCATCAATCCCACTCTAGAAGATCAAAAGTATCGCTCTGTTTTAACTAGCTCAAAGAAGAAAATTAATATAGCCAAGATTAGAATGAACTCTCATGAGCTCCATAGTGAAACGGGTCATTGGGCAGTTCCTAAAACACCGTGGATGGAAAGGTTCCAGTTCCTAAAACGCCATGGATGGAAAGGTTCTGTGATCTCTGTGAGAATACGAACATCGAGTATGAAAATCACTTCCTCTTAAGCGTACAACCACATTAGATCTCAGTTTCAAAATCTCTGTTGTAATATTGACCTTCCTAGCCTTTTATGATGTCAAAATTATGGTGAGCTCGGAAGGCTTCTCTCCAAGTTTTTTGAGCATAGGAATAAAATCTTAAATCAAACTAAATAATTCATTTCCTTGGGTGCCGTAGACCAATGTTTGGTCTGAGTGGATGTAGTTAACCATCATCATCATATATATGATGATGATGGCTAATGTCCATTAACACCAATGTGATCTATACCTCAAGAAAAGAGAGTAATGATATTAATATTTATATATGTAATTAAATGAATTCTTATTATATAATTAAATGAATTTATTTATTAAATAAATATAATAAATAATAATAATGTAAAACACACTAAAGTGAAAAACAAATCAAGTGTATATTAATCAATCACATATTAATCCATACAGGAAACAATTGAATTAGTTCCCGGGAGTTCTTGGACTCCAATAACTACACAAAATGAGCCAAGGTTAATCATGAGGATTAGTTATCTAACACTCTCCCCTTAATCCGAATGGATGTATCAAAGTCCAAGGAGAGTTCAAAAATGAAGAAATGCATCTTAGCAAAGAGATTAATGTCTCTAAAGAAATGATTTGTAAGGATGACCATAAACCAATATGCGACAATTAAAAGTCTCAACCAACGCAAATTCCCATAACAACAAAATATGTGATTTTAAGGTGACCAAAAACAATAAAAAATGTGATTTTAAGGTAACCAAAAAATCTGAAAGTATCACACCAGTTCTTCGAACAATTACAAACATGGAAGTGCTCTGGGTTGGCTGATCCGGAGAGTAGGAGTGATATAGTGAATGAAGAGTTGTACAATGGAATGACAATCCTCAAAGTTGCATGGATCTATGATATCTATGTCGTATATTTTATGTATTATGTGGATGTTCTCAGGGTAGTAACTATATGTGTTTCCCGTTTGCAAGATCTACATGATGCCCAACACGTTTCTTGTTGTAAGAGCAATACTGGGCAGGATGCAGATGATATTAATGCAGAGATAGAAAATAATATTCGTCTACTTAGTATGGCACTAGAGCATGGGCTCTTCTTGATTTTGTCACTAGTCACCACTCCCCATAATCACAAATCAACCTATTGGTATGCAGGCAAGAAGGAGAGGCACTGCAGAATTTTGGCATCGTAAAACGAATTTCCCTAATGGGAGAACTTGTGAATGTAGGTAACAGGCTCTTCCAGTCATCTCATTTGTAGATGGGACTAAAACTCATAGCTGCTCTTTCTTGATGGCCTACTGAAATGAGAAAATACGAACTCTTTTAAATCTTGGAATACTCAACGAAGCCTTCTTATCTGGGAAATCAAACCTGGGAATTTTATGATAAGTGTGAAGCCAAGTTCGCAGAGGATTCTAGATTAGATCTTTCTATATCTCCAAGATTCTAGATCTTTCTACACCGCCATTAGTTTCTAGAATCACATGTAGGATTCTAGATCCTCCTACACTGCCAGTGGTTTCTAGATCATTCCATATCTCCATCTGAATCACACACAGGATTCTAGATCCTTATTCTGCCTCTATAAATTTGTAATTTATCTGGCCAAGGAAAGCAAGCCAAGGCCCAAGCCTGTTATGTAATGCAAAGTGATTTCTGTTTTCCAGTGATTGTTTTATCTATTCCGCCGTTTCTGACTAAGTAATCTTGTTGTTTCTCCCTTTGTCTGTCTCTGTGAATTATTCTTTGTTATTGCCGTCTAAGTCTTTAAGTATAAATCCGATGTGTGTTATGTATGCTCTGGTTTAACAACTGGTATCAGAGCATAGGTTCAAAGATCCACCGTGCAAGCCACTTAGTGTCATCGCCTTACTCTGGGAGCATTCGTTAAAATGTTGGTTGCTACCCCTAGATTTGTTGAAGGATTTATCGAGGAAATCACTGAGGAACGTTGGAACTAAAAGACAATTGCTGCAAGAAAAACAAGGTCCTGGATCTATGTTGAAACGTGTTGCTGGAGTTTGAAAAGTGGAGATCCGTGGAGATTGGAGTTGAAACATGGTGTTTGTAAGCTTTTTTTTACATCAAGCTTGCACGTATACGTCAAGTTTTTTTTCTCAAACCAACATATGTATGTGTGAAATGTGAAAAGGTTAAAACATTATATATGTTCTTATATTTATTATTAAACATATATAATTATATGTTGGAATTTTGAAAAAGTATATTTTTTTAAAAGGGAGTAGGAATTTTGAAAAGGGTATTTTAAAAGGAGGAAGGTCATTATTACTAAATTTTAAAGAGCAATAATTAGAGTTTTATTTTTAAGAGGAGTTTTTGTGTTTTCGGGCATGAATTTGATTGAAAATGGAGACAACACTTACAGATATGGAGAAGTTGAGCGGGGCTAATTTTGCCCTATGGAAATCACAGATGGAGGATATACTGATTTTAAAGGATTAGTATTTTCCAATTGAGGGCACAACAAAGAAACCCTCATCGATGACAAATGAAGAGTGGAATAAGTTAGATAGAAAGGCAATTGCAACAATCCACCAATATTTAGCAAAGAATGTTTATTTCAATGTGTCCAAAGAAAATATGGCTGAAGGATTATGGAAAGAGCTCCATGATCTATATGAGGATAACACAACATCAAACAAAGTGTTCTTGATGAAGAAGCTTTATAATCTCAAAATGAAGGAGGGTTAGTTGCTGAGCACTTGAATGCATTTAATATTATTACTAATAAACTTGCCTCTGTTAAAATCATTTTAGATGATGAAATTAGAGCTATTTTTCTAATGCGTTCTATGCCAAACATCTGGGAAATTTTAATTTTAGCTATGAGCACTTCAACAACTACAGGGACCCTGAATTTTGATGATGTCAGTAGCAGTTTAATGAATGAGGAGCTTCGACGCAAGTCAATTGTAGAAAACTAGGGAGGAGAGGCTCTAGCTCTAGGTGATCATGGTAGGAGAATGGATCGAGGCCAGCAAGGGCGATCACGATCGAGAGGCCGGTCAAAGAGAGGAAGGATCATCTGCTTTCATTGTGGAAAACCCGGGCACATGAAGAAATAATGTCGATTTTGGAAGAAAGGACAAAATGATCAGAGACCGTCTAATACAAATCACAAGTCATCCAACACAAATGAAGGTGAGACTACTGCTGTAGCCATAGATGGTGATTTGTTGTTTACTATTTCAGTAGAGGATGCATGTGTATATACAACTAGTAGTAGCTTTGATTGGATCCTTGACTCTGGGGCATCTCACCATGTAACCCCATGCAAAGATAGTTTTTTCATATAATCCCAGTGATTATGGTAGAGTGCATTTGGGGAATAATCATTTTTGCAGTATTGTTGGAGTGGGAGATGTCCAGATCAAGATGAAAGATGGACAAGATATATTGTTGAAACAGGTCAGGCATGTACCAGAAACGCGCATGAGTTTAATCTCTATGGGACAACTGGATGATGAAGGCTATTCAACAAGCTTCGGAAAAGGAGGCTGGAAAATTAGCAAAGGTGCATTGATCATGGCCAAAGGAATCAAGACAGTAACATTATACACATTGAAGACACTGATAGGAAAATTAGATTTGGTTGCTGTTACAAAAGAAGGAAATTCAGCATATCTGTGGTAGAAGTGTTTGGGTCACATGAGTGAGAAGGGTTTAAAAATCCTTGTTGATAAAAATTTATTGCCAGGTTTGAAATCCTACAATCTTGATCTTTGTGGGCATTGTATATATGGTAGACAAAGAAGGGTTTCATTCCTTAGAGGTGGCCACGATAGAAAGAAAAATGTGTTAGAATTGGTACACTCAGATGTGTTTGGGTCTATTAATAGAAAATCATTAGGAGGAGCATCATATTTTGTAACATTTATAGATGATGCATCTAGGATGGTTTGGGCATATCCTATGAAAAATAAAATTGAAGTGTTTGGAATATTTCAAAAATTCCATGCTGCTGTTGAAAGAGAGACTAACAAATTGCTTAAGTGTTTAAGAACAGATAATGGTGGAGAATATTGTCCAATTGCATTTAAGGAATATTGTAACAGGTTTGGCATAAAGCATGATAAGACTGTCCCTGGTAATCCTCAACAAATGGTGTCACACAAAGGATGAATCACACCATTATGGAAAAGATGTGAAGTATGTTGTCCAATTCCTGTTTGGAGAAGAAATTTTGGGTTGAAGCAGTCAGGACCGCTTGCTACCTCATAAGTAGATCTCCAACTATAGCCTTGGATGGCAGTGTCCCTGAAGAAGTTTGGACTGGTAAGAATTTGAATTATTATCACTTGAAAATCTTTGGATGTGAAGCATTCATACATATTCCCAAAGAAAATAGAACTAAGCTAGATGATAAATCTTTGAAATGCATTTTTTTGGGATATGCAGATGAAGATATTGGTTATCGTCTATGGGATCCAGTCAAACATAAAATTATCAGAAGCAGGGATGTTATATTTAATGAGTCAGAAATGTTCAAGAGGACTGTAGGTGAGTTGGAGGTCAAGAAGGTTATTGAGAGGTTTGAATAGCAGCAGGAAAACATACCACCAATACAAGAAATTGAACAGCAAATTCAGGAGCATGAAGAACACCAAGTGGAAAATAATGAACAACAAGAAGAACGAATCTTGCAGGAACCTTTACAAGAGAATCAACTTGATAATGCACCACCATAGTTGGTTCGCAGATCTTCTAGGCCTCATAAGCACTCACAAAGGTATCCTCCTTCAAACTATATTTTGTTGACTAATGAAGGTGAACCTAATTGTTTTCAAGAAGCTTGTAAAGTCAAGCACAATAAAGAATGGAAGAAAGCAATGGAAGAAGAAATGAACTCTTTGCAAGACAATAAAACTTGGGAGTTGGTAAACCTCCCAAAAGATAGAAAGGCTCTACAAAACAAATGGATGTATAGGATTAAGCATGAAGGTGACGAAAAGAAGTAGAGGTATAAAGCAAGATTGCTGGTGAAAGGTTTTGCCCAAAAAGAAGGTATTGACTTCACTGAAAGTTTTTCACCTGTTGTTAAAATTTCATCCATTAGAGTCATTCTTGGTCTAGTTGTTGCTTTAGACCTAGAATGTGAGCTGTTAGATGTAAAAATTGATTTCCTTCATGGTGAATTGGAGGAAGAAATTTATATGGAGCAACCAGAAGGCTTCATAGAAAAAGGCAAAGAAGGCCTTGTTTGTAGGTTGAAGAAGAGTCTCTATGGTTTGAAATAGGCACCTCGATAATGGTACAATAAATTTGATTCATTCATGTTGGAACATGGTTTTCAGAGGTTGGAAGCTGACCATTGTGTCTATATCAAGAGGTATGATCAAGGAAAGTATATCATATTATTATTATATGTGGATTACATGTTGATTGTTGGTCACGATAAGAATAAGATCAATAGGTTGAAGGAATATTTGGGTAGAAAATTTGCAATGAAGGATTTGGGACCAGCACAACAGATATTGGGCATGCGGATTATGTGTGACAGGAAAAACAAAAGGTTGTGGTTGTCACAAGAAAAATATATTAAGAAAGTGCTTGACAGGTTTGATATGAAGAATGTGAAGCCAGTTGGTACATCCCTTGCAACCCACTTTAAGCTAAGTACTGAATTATTTCCTAGTAATGACAAGGAGAAAGAAGAGATGAGCAAGATTCCTTATGCTTCAGTAGTTGGCAGTTTGATGTATGCCATGGTATGCACACAACCAAACATTTCATATTCAGTGGGAGTAGTGAGTAGGTTCCTTACCAATCCAGGCAAACAACATTGGCAAGCAGTAAAATGGATTTTAATGTATCTCAAGGGTACTATTCATTATTATTTATGTTTTGGTCATGATGAGACTGGGCTTGAAGGATTTACAGATGTAGATATGGCTGGAGATATGGATACCAAAAAGTCCACTACAGGTTATTTGTATACATTTGTAGGTGCAACAGTATCTTGGGTGTCAAGGCTACAAAGAATAATAGCCCTCTCTACAATAGAAGAAAAATACATAGCTGCAACAGAAGATTGTAAAGAGATGTTGTGGATGCAGCGATTCCTAGGAGAGATAGGAATAAAGCAGGACAAGTATGTGTTATATTGTGATAGTCAAAGTGCCATTCACTTGGCGAAAAACCCAGCATTTCATTCAAAACCCAAGCACATTGACTTAAGGTACCATTGGATCTGTTAACACCCAGGTTGTTCTCTTTGACTCCTAAGAGAATACGGCTGGGGTAACCACTAACCAATCTTTGGGCTGCAGCTTCTAGCCCAGCTGCAGTCAGAGAGGGCTCTCTCTATCAGGTTTGTCACTGCTTTCAGTGAGGGTTTTAGGCTAGTTGTGAGATAAGTTTTTGGTTGTTTTTGTGTATTTGGTTGGGAGGATGCTTCTGTTTCCTCTAAAGTATACCAGCAGAGAAGATTAATCCATTGGGCAATGGGGTCTAGGACTGTTTTCTCTTGAAATCTTGATTTCGGTGAGGAGGAAAAACTACAGGGCCTATGTGCATTTCATGGAGCAAACTATGAATATTGAGGATGAGGTGAATACAACTAGCAATGAGCAATCAAGATTTCGTTACTTTAGCTGTATGTTTGTGAAAGAGGCATGTTATCTAAGAGCAATCACTTGAATTCTGAAAACAACAATGCACAGTGATGATATGGTTATTTAAAGGTAGCAGTTAAGAATTACGCTTTAAAACACCTTATCAGAAGAAAACATAAGAGATAGTTCAGATTGAGGTCAGGGTAGTCAATGACTAAGTCCTGATACTATCCTTTTTCCTTGCTATCTAGAGTTCAAACGTATGGAAAACATGAGAAACATATGGAATAACAGGAAACATATGTAAAATAAGGAGCCGTGAGAAAACTTATTGAGCCATGTAATGAACAAGAATCCTGCAACTTTGAGCCACACACCATCAAGAGACCAAGAGACAACACATCATTTGAAGAAATCCCACTGCCTTTGTATTAAACTGTCTGAAATTTTACAATATCAGAGTTACAGAGAATATCTCAGAAAAGAAGTTCTTACATCCGGAGTCCAACCCCTCTAAACAAACGCGAGGGGGAATATATAGAAGTTTGTATTCAAAAATATCTCAGGAATGAGGTCATCTCAGAGGAAAATATCTCTTACACTTGTATAGATAAAGCAGATGAGAAGTTATTACAAGTATAAATGATAGTAAAAGCCTTTAAATGCTGTCAGGATGGCTTTTTGCCCTTTGAGTACTGCGGACTTTAACTGCGCTTTTCTTCATAAATGAAGCATTGAAGTGTTTTACTGCTTCTGATTTTCTGTATCTTTCTTGACTCTGCCACCTGTACCTGCTGATGTTGCTTCTGATGCCGAGTACCTGTACTGAGTTGGCTCATTGTCTTTATGCTGACTGACATGGCCTTGTCCACCTGTACCTGTAATTTGGACTGTACTGCTGCAAAAGTGTTTTCTTCTTCATCCTTGATTCAAAAGTAGCTTTACCAAGTCCTGCCAATTATCTGGATGAGGAAGCTGATGTTTCAAAATTGACCCTACGGTCTCATCAGCTTCAGTATACTTATAAAAATCGGGAGGTTTATCAAATAAATGTGCTACCTCGTTTTTAATAAAAGACAAATTATCTAATTTATTAAACAGAGCTTGTCCTGTTAATGGGCCTGCTGTAGATGACCCCGAAGCCTCAGCAATCTGCATGGCTGAAAAGGTGCTTAGTCTTTTGATGTACTTCTCATAAGAGAGAAGCTTTCCTGATTCTTCTAAACTGGGGAGCCCTTTGTCCTGCAGTGCTGTGAACCTATTCTGGAACTTAGTTATATCTGCTTGCATATCATGTACCCTTCTGTCCAACGTTTGAATTAGGCTCTTCATCGTTGTAGTCCTCTTAATTATGGAAATAGTTTCAGTTCTGTTAGCAATTCCCATCTGGATCAGCTGAGAACTATTCCTATAATTCAAGACCTCTATCATCTTTGGGGCAAGGTCTGCCATATTGCCTAGGTCGTTTCTTACTCTGTATAGTTCTTTCTTTGCCTTGCCAATGAGTCCTATCTGCTCATATATGGCAACAATGTACTCCCACTGGTTAGTGATTGCTTGTCCAATGGCAGTCCATATCACCTGCTTGATTTCTGCTGTTACTTTGTCAAAACTGAGTTGCTTTTCCAGCTCTGCAATAGTCTTTTTCAGGGCTTTTACTTCCCTCTCCCTCTCAGCCACACTTTGCTTAGATTTATCATATTTCTCCTCTATTTTTGCTAAGTTTTCCTTGGCCTTGTTTAGCTCTGTCATTTGAGCTTCCAGCACTTGAAGTTCCTGCCTTAATTTCTGCATATCCAGGCTTTCGGCCTGCTCTTTTGGTGGTGCTGCAGTGACTGGCTCTGTTGTAGCTGCTTCTGTTGTGGCTAGAGCTGTTGTGGCTGGAGCTGTTTCTGCTGCCTGCTTTGGAGGAATGTCCTCTTTAGGGGTCTCCTCAAGGTTTATTATCTCTGTGGGTGGTTTAGAAGACTGCCCTTGTTCTCCCCTCTGTATAGCTGCTTCTAGGGTATTCTCTGTATCCAGCAGTTTTTGTTGGGTGTCCACCAGCTCCTTATACAAGTTCACAAGTAGTGCAGTGATATCCCTATCTCTTATTTGTTGGGCTACTTCATCTGTTTGCGGATGTATGGTTGGTGGGATCTTCATCCTTTTCTTGATTGCAGCTACATCTGCATCCCTTAGTTTGAGGACCTCCTGAATGGCCTTAACATCATTGGGATCATGCCCAAATTCTATGATAATGTCTTCCAGTGCCTTGATTCTGTTGTCCTTGGCTTGAGAGGATGCCCTCTCCAACTCAAGCTGTGCTGCTGTGTTGTT
>APFE031292714.1:0-40402 GCA_000404065.3 Pinus taeda
TTGCAAAACTAACTGACAGTAATTAACAAATTTTACCCATAATTACATTTTGTTGTCATATTTCAACAAACTCCACCTTGACAAAAATTTTCTTAATCCCTTGCCCATGCCCATTCATCATCTCTTCTGGAAACCAAGAGAAGCCAAACACCATCACAACTTCTCTACTCTAACTAGTTTCATGAATATGTCTAGACAATTCTCCCATGTATGGACTTTTTTGAGAGCTACTTTTCCGCCATCGGTCACTTGTCTCAAAAAATGATACCTTACATCAATGTGCTTGGTCTTGCTGTGATAATATGGATTTGTAGCCAAATGAATAACACTCTGGCTATCACAGAATACATTCACTTTCTCCTGCGTCCTTCCAATCTCATCAAGCAACCCTTTCAACCAAATTGCTTCTTTACTGGCATTTTAAGCAACTATACACTTTGATTCAGTGGTGGACAAAGCAATTATTTCTTGAAGCTTTGACATCCAACTAATTGCTCCACCTGCAAGAGTAAAGACATAGTCTGTAGTAGATATCTTTTTGTCCAAATCACCTGCATAATCAGCATCCATATATCCATAGGCTGATCCTTCACTACCATTAAAGATGATGCAATGGTCACTTATGCCCCTTAAATATCGAAGCACCCATTTCACTACTCGCCAATGTTCTTCAACTAGATTTCCCATGAACCTCCTGACAACTCCAACTTCATGTGAAATGTCAAGTCTTCTAGATGCCATCACATATAGTAAGTTGCCTATAACATTTTCATATGGTACATGAGATATATACTTCTTTTCTTCATTAGTTCTATGACTCAAAACTAAAGAAAGTTTAAAATGGGAAGCTAATGGAAGCTTAACAGGTTTCACATTGTTCATACCAAACTTTTCAAGTACTCTTTCCACATACTTCTGTTGTGATAACCAAAGCTTTCCATTTCTTTTTCTCTATGTATCTCCATGCCCAAGATATGTTTTTCCACTCCAAGATCCTTCATATCGAATGACCTAGAGAGTTGAGCCTTTAACCTATTGATCTCTTCCATGCTTTTGCTTGCAATAAGCATATTGTCAACATACAGAACCAAGATAATGAATATGCTACGTAAAATCTTGAAGTATGCACGGTGATAATACTTAGTTCTAATAAAGTTCTTCCTCACCATGAAGGAGTCAAACTTCTTTTACTATTGCCTCGCAGACTTCCTCAGGCCATACAATGATTTCTCGAGCTTGCAAACTAATCTTTAGCTGCAACTTTGTACAAAACCTTATGGCTATTCCATATATATATCTCTTCATCTAAATCACCTTATAGAAAATTTGTTTTAACATCTAACTGTTCTAACTCAAGGTCAAGTAATATAGTTAGTGCCAACTCAGTACGTATATAAATGAGTTTTACGACTAGTGAAAAAATCTCATGAAAATCAATACCTTCAACTTGAGAATACCCTTTTGCGACTAGCCTCACTTTATACCTTTCGATACTTCCATCAAATTTCCATTTCAATTTGAAGACCCATTTGCATCCAATAAAACTTCTCCCTTTAGGAATTTCTATAAGATCCTAGGTGTTGTTCTTGGCTAAGGAATCCATTTCTTCTTTCATAACATTTTTCCATTTTCCACTATCCATATCATCCACCACTTCCTGATAATAAGAAGTTCCCCCATATTTAGTAATCATTGCAAAATATGAAGCAAAATCTTCATACCTTTCAGGTGTTTTTCTTTCCCTTGTAGACCTTCTTAGAGTGACTAGTTGTTGAATTGGTTATGAAACTTCAATAGTTTCCTTGGCATCTTCTTCACCTTTTCCTCTAGAAGTCTCTCATTCCTTTCGACTTTCTGAAAAAAGGTCTAGCCTCCAACTGAATTTGTTGATTGGGTTTGAAAGAGTTATTCAACATTCAAACATACACGGCAAGAAATGCATAAAAATTGACAAATTTAATCACACATTAACACAGGATGTTTTTACGTGGTAAAACCTTGATAATGTGTTAAGGAGACCTCTACAGGGCAAGGGATTGGAAACTACTTTTAATCAAGAATGAATATCCATCATCCAAGCCTCTCAGGCCATCCCAATTAATATGGGATTTTCCTCCTTTACATAAATCCTTCTCATTATGAATCTCATTACAAAAATATCTCACATTAATTAACAAATTTTACCCATAATTTCATTTTGTTGCCATATTTCAACAAATAAGTTAATGACCTAAGACTTGAAATTTTTGGAGAAAGTGTACGTCTATGCCCTTAAAAATTGTTAGCCATTGCTTTTAAGTGACATGTTTTTTCTTATATTAACAATAATAAATCAATCAATATTTCCACCTAGTAATCAAACTTCTTACTAATCAAAAACTAAATTATAATTAGTTTACCACCCTAAAAATAATACTACCTAAAATTGGAACTTGGAAAACTTATATTTACCCATAATTCATGGTTCATATTTCCATATATATATATAACAATTTTTTTATATGGCCAAAACTCCAATATATATACATGCATGACTTATTTGAAAAGAATTTTCATTTATTATCATTTTTAATTTCACTTAAACCAAATCCAAGAATATATTCATTGACATTTTATATGGATTCCACTTTTGGGGTTGTAGTATCTACTAAGAATCGCGGAGGAAGATAAAACAAATTGAAAATGATTTATAACCTAGAATCTCAATATTAAAGGTAATACTCCCTATCTTATCCTATTGAATAAAAAAACATCTCTCCAACTGAAAGCATGGTTAGAACTAGGTATCTTAGGTATAAGAAGTTCAACCACATGGAAGCCAAGAGGTTTCATAAAATTTCTTCTAAATCTAGTAAAAACCCCCACTTTCAACTCATTTAGTGAGGATGGCATAAGGATGTCTAATCTTGGCTACAACATTGAGGGATAAAGTAGAATACCATTTCACATAATAAGGATAATATTTAATGTATTATTACCGCAAAATTTAAGGAAAAATGTGGACTGATAAAGATTTAGAGGGAAAAAGGAAAGTAAGATATTATAAGGACATGATCAACACTAATCTCAGAAATAAAAAATATTTCTCTGAGAACCTCATATTTCCCACCCATATATTTGGAGGGCCATGTGCACAGCTGACACACCCTATTTCTCCATTAGAACCTTCCATTTCCCACATTCGCCTTTCGATTGCGCCACAATGGGCATTGAAATGACAAAAAGCAAAAACAATCCCCACACCATTACGCTCTTTATTGATAAACATTCTATCATTATAAAATATTAATTGGTGGTCACCCTGAAGCTAGTGTCTCAATTCATGATACAATGTGTGTGTATATACCAAATGAAACAATGGATAACTCTTCTCTTCTTTTTCAATATAATAATGTTACACAATTGAGCTCAATCCTCATGAGACAACGACTGACCAAGTTTCATTAGTCGTCGCCTTGCAAAAATAGATATAATTTTTTAATGATTATTAATAAAAAATATTATATTAATATATAAAAATATAGCATTTTAACTAAAATAAATATCAATTTTTTTATATAAAACAAATTCAATATCAACCTATATTTTAATTTAATTATTAATTACATATTAATATTATAGTTAATTATTTTATTACCGGATTAATAATTTTTCCATATATAAAGACGAGAGGCTTTTGTTTCTTTACTATAACCTTTATTATTTACTATATTTATTTCCACAATTGCATGTCTACCCTACAATGTTATAAACTAATTTTTTATTTTCTTAATAAAAACATAATAACTATTACTTGTCTAACATTACATTAAGTAAATTTGTGTATGCATTTATTTCTCTAATGTATAAGTCTATTCAATTATTTTTTTGATAAAATTTTAAAATTATCAATTGGATAATATTTATTGTGTACTTAGAATTAAAACTAAATATTATTATTTTGTTATCACAATGGAGATAACTTAAATAATGACCACAAAGTATATTGACTTTCTAGGAATTATTGACTAGGTTGTAATTGAGTTTTGCCTTAGTATTTATTGTGTCCATAGAATTAAAATTATAACTTAAATGATGACCACATAGCATATTGATTTTCTGGGAATTATTGACTATATTGTAATTGAGTTTTTGGCTAATATTTATTGTGTCCAAAGAATAAAAGCTAAATATTATTAAAGAATAGAAGATCACCTCAGAGATATCTTAAATGATAACCACAAAGCATAGTTTTGGGCTTGGATTCGAAACTAATATAGGATTTCAATGGCTAAGAACTCATCTTTCTTTGACATAAATAAATAAGCTAATGACCAAACACCCGAAAACATTTGGAGAAAGTGAAAGTGTATGCCCTTAAAAATTGTTAGCTAGTGCTTTTAAGTTACATGCTTTTTCTTAGATTAAGAATAATAAATCAATCAATATTTGTACATAGTAATCAACTTCTTACTAATAAAAAACTAGATTATAATTGATAAAAGAAGAAGAGGTTCAACCACATCTAAGCCAAGGCGTTTTATAAAATTTCTTCTAACTCCAGTAAAAACCCCCAATTTCAACTCATTTAGCAAGGATGGCATAAGGATATTTGATCATGGCTACAATATTGGGGGATAAACTAGAGACCATTTCACATAATAAGGATAATATGTAATGTATTATTACATCAAAATTGAAGGAAAAATTTTGGGTTATAAAGAGTTAGAGGGAAAAAGGAAAGTAAGATATTATAAGGACGTGATCAACCCTAATCTCAAAAATAAAAGAATATCTCTCCTTGTCTTAAGTAATGAGAAAAAAATAAACATTGATAAAATAAGAAGAAATTCTCATGACCTTCATACTGAACATAAGCATTGGTCAATTACCAAATTTACACCATGGGATAAAAGGCACAGGGTGTAAAAACATATAAAGTTTATTCTTGTCTAATTCCATAAGTTGTTGAAGAAACGAAAACTAGTAGATTGATTCACCTTGGTTCTTTAGGATGAACTTGTAGTTGAATTACTTCCTCCTGCTAATGACAATGATTATTTCATCAGGCATAATGTCTTTTTAGGCATACCGCCACATCTTTACTAGCCGTGTTGGGATTTCGATCCAATTGCAGAAATTGCAAGGGATGAATACCCTGACTGTCTGTTTTTCATTATTTAAACTATCCATTTAGATCAAACACATGTGAGGTGTCATCACCCTAAAATAACACCATTTTTTCGTCTTAATAATAAGGGGATGGACCTGGTTCTTGTTGAAATCATACTCCACATACTGGATGGAATGAGCCCAATATTCCTTCTTTAGAACTTCATCAATCCAACACTTCCCAAAGGGTAAATAAATGTTGGATGGGCCAAAATCAGTATGGATGAAGATAATGATCTTATTTTTGGGGTGGATGACCATGGGCATGGATGCCACACCTAATTTGTTTACCATAACCTCCTATTTCCCACCTTCGCCTTGTTTTTCTGCTACCATGGGCACTAAAATGAAAGAAAGCAGAAATAATGCCCACACTATCACAAGAACTAGTACGAGTAAGCACTTTCTTAATCCGAATTTCAGAAAACCCAAACATTCTATCATTATGAAATATTCTTGAATGTGGTCATGGCGAAATGGATGTCTCAATACAAACAATATTGATATGCCCAAATCAAAATACAATTTGTGTATACATGTAATATACCAATTTGAGCTTGCTTCTTTATCTTTGTTTCGAACAATTAATGTCAGTCCCCATCATACATCAAATTTATATACTTGAAAAAATATTGTTAATCTAACCAACTTTCATTCGTCACCTCCCTTCAACAATTTTTACTTTCACTTCCATTAGTTTATAAACTACATTAAAAAATATTTAAATAATTTAATAGTTGAAAATGATATAACATTTTGTCCTTCAATTTTTGGGAGTGAGGGATTTATATGTTATCCATATAGAGTTAGGGTTTAGTAAATCAATTATTTATGGAAAAAATGTTAGTTAAAAATTAACAAATTAAGAATTAAAGTGATAACCAATAACAATTTTGGTACATTTGTGTTAGTATGGATTATGGTTTAATAGATTGATATTTTTAAATTAAAAATTAGAGTTTAAACCGTCGTCGTTGGTCGATGACTATGATTTTCCTGTCGAGAAAATTATGATTGGTGTCATACCATTTCTTGTTTGGCAGCCCCGCTAGGATTTTGGTCCAATCACAAAAACAGGTGGGACCGAATACCTAATCATCTAATCTTCCTTGTTGAAACCAATGCCTAGATCAAGCACCTGTCAGGCGCCATCATGTCGGAATAACACCATGTTTCCATCTGATGTTTAAGGAATTAGACCTGGTTCCTATGAAAATCATACTCCACATACCCAGTAGAATGAGCCCAACAATACTTCTTTAGAAATTGATCAGTTTGTCATTTCCCAAATGGTTAAGATATGCTGGATGGGCCGAAATAAGTAGGATTGAAGATGATGATGTTATTGTTGGGTAAGAGGGCGATTTGCATCGCTCACACACTCGAGTTCTCCATCAGAACTGCCCATTTCCCATTTTTTCCTGCTATTTTTCCCACCTTAGACTATGAAATGAAAAAAAAGCAAGAAAAATTCCCACACCAATAGGAAAACCAATACGCCCGTTCCTTATTCGGGTTTTAGAAAACCGAAACATTCTATCATTGTGAAATATTGGTGACAATCAAATTGAAACTTGTGTCTCAATTCATAATGCAATTTTTGTATTTATGTAATGAAACAATGTGAGCCCTTCGCTTCTTTCTCTTTGTTTCAAGGAATTGAGTTTTGTCCTCATAATACATCAAATTTATTATTATTATTATAAAATATCGTTAATTTTACTAAGTTTTATTTTGGGCCACCCTCCAAAAAATTTTGCATTCACCTCCAATAATTTGTAAAAGATATATAAAAATATTTAAATAATATAATAATTGAAAGTAATATTAGTGAGTGAATAAAAAATATATTAAAATACATTTAAATCATATAATAGTTGAAAATAATATTAATGAGTAAAAAATAAATGAAATACATGATAAGGAAAAAAATATACAAATATTTTTATTGCTTTTAAAATATTAGATATCCATGATTTAAATATTGAAAAGCAGATATTCTTTGTAAATTTTAATATCGTATATAAAATAAAGAAACATTTATATTTATAAAAAGTTTTATAAATACTTAAAAATCTACTATCTTGGAAGATTTAAAAAAAAAATTGTTTTTATTTGTTACATAACCTTTTTCTATTTTAATAATTATTTTTTTTATTTATTATATAGAAAAATTATTTATTAATTTTAATATTTGTTTTTTATTTTATTTATTACTATAATTTCATTCTTACTTTACTATACCTTAAAGTAATTTGGAATTTGTTTGATAACAATATAATAATATGGTTACATGCTCTTTTAAATGCAATTTTATATGCATCCATGAAGTGAAAGATCTGTATCAAGTTTGATATCAAAAAACGTCTTCTTGATGTGAGTTGCATGGGTGAATGCTAACTAATAACAAGCTCTAAAGAGGTGAAGTAAAACTCAAATCCTTTGATCCCGAAGTAGGGTGTACAACATGAAGATGGAAAATGGTAGATGAGGAAGCTCAAATAGAGGAAGAGAAAAATTATCACAAGATCTTCTTCACTATGGTAGAGAAAGTGCACAAATTATTTGCAGAATATGAGAAGGAAATAAAGCCTAAGAAGAAAGAGCCAGATGAATATGCCTTAGTAAATCGAGGAGAAGGAGGAGAGCATCCTAAACCTCCCTCTCCATATTCCAGTGGAAGTTATTCTTCTTCCTCTTCTCATCTTTCTAACATGCATCATAGGAATACATCCAAAAAACCATTTTTTAAGCTAGATGTAAAGTTTGATTTGCCCACATATAATGGAGAATGTAATGCAAAGAAGTTAAACAATTGGATTATATGGGTTGAGGTATATTTTCAAATTCAACAGATTGAGGAACATGAGGCCAAGATCCAATTAGCATCTCTTCAGCCGAGTGGCACCGCTCTCGTCTAGTGGGAGAGAAAGTTGCAGAAAGGTAGCAAAAACTTGAGTACTATCCTTTCTTCTTTGTCATATTTTATATCTTCATTAAAAGAGAAATTCTATCCTTTAGGTTATCGACAAAAGGCTTTAATGGAATGGTAATATTTGAGACAAGGAAAAGGTCAAAATGTACAAAGCTTCATAGAAGAGTTTAGAAAAGAAGCTTTAAATTTGAACATTTCACTTGATTGACCAGAAATTGAAACAAATTATATTGGTGCTTGACATAGCTAAATAAGGCATTCTTTGTTGTTATTTGAGCCTACTACTATTGACGCGATGAGTGTGAATGCCATTCACCTTGAAAGAAAGAGAAAGAATGACAAAGAGTATCATCCAAAGAAATCATGTTTAAAACCTCATAATGGAAACTTCAAAGGAAAAGCCAAGGGAAAGGACAAGAAGGAAAATACAACCAAGAAAGAAGAAGGAGCCAAGCCATCTTGCACACATTGCAAGAAGGAAGGCGATGATGATGAACATTCTTGGAAGTTGCTTCCAGAGTTGAAGTCAAACATATTTGGTGGAAAGTTGATCCAGGTGGATATTGGTGGCCACCCACCTATTCTACTTGGACCCCCACCACTGTTTCTTTTAGTTTTTTAGTTTCCTTAATTTTAGCATAGTTTAGTATTTTTGGTAGTTTTTTGGGTCGTGAACTTCCGAAGCTATGTTGGCCACTTGAAAGTTGTAATCCTGAGATATATATTTCTAATGAGGTTGCACATCAAACGAAGATTGTATGCCAAAGTTACGACCTTGGGAAGTTGGTTTACAAATTTAGCCAAACATGGCCCATAATTTTGGTGCTTCATCTCATAGGGTTAGGTTTCTGGATGTTTAGGGTTTTCCATTGTTTCTCAATAATAAATAAGCCTTAGAGACTCATTATAACACATTTCAGAGGCATGTATCCACTGCATCTCTTCTCAGAGATAAGATACCATCACTTGAGCTAGTCTTATTTCCATTTTGTTTGTAAGCATATTTCAGTGTTTGATATTATTGAGATGAAGTATTATTTTGACTGCATATCTGTAATTATGGTTATATTTTTAATTTGTTAAATTCTGGTTAATTTCTGAATAGTGGTATCAAAGTGGTCTGCTCTTTCTCTGTCTTTCCTTGCATGTCCCCAACGAGGTCGGGATATAAGGAGTTAGGGCTCAAACGGGTCAAACCTTTGCAAGACCAGCCTCGTAAATCCTCATAGCCTGCCATGGCAGAAGAGAATAAATAAGAGGGGGTAGGATATCCTTTCAAACTCTTTCTCGAAGAATCCCTCAAGTAACAGAGGAACACAATGATGGACAAATTTGCCCAGATCCTTCAGCGACTAGCCAAGGGTGACACATCTCCTTCTAGCAACTACTCTGCAAGTGCCACTCCCTTTAAGATACAAATTAACTTTGACATCCCTATATTTGAGGGTTGGATAGATGCGGATGTCATAGGTAAATGGTTAAATCTACTATAAGGATATTTTTCTATTCATGATTTTTCTACCTCGGAAAATATTACTTTAGCACTTCTCAAGGTCGCCCCCCATGTCAAGGACTAGTGGGAAACCTACTGTGAGATGAAGGAAAAGAGTACACCATCACTCTTTTCGGTTGCACCCACTTGGAATTCATTCTAGGATTCCATTAAGGAGTAGTACTACCCTATAGGGAGCTATGAGGATAAATACATAAAGTGGACCACACTATGGTAATGAAGAGACCAAGACGTGTCAAAGTTTACCAATGTTTTTCATACCCTTTGCACGAAATTCAGTATCAAAGATTCTAAGAAATATTTGGTAGTCAAGTACCGTAGATGCCTACACATGTACATCCAGGATGAGATGGATTTCCTAGACATCTCCTCGCTCGATATGACATACCAATACATTGTCAATATTGATCAAAATTTTAAACAGAAAAAGCGAGAGTTTAGATCTGCAAACCTGAAGCAAGCGAAAGGCATCCCCAAACCATAGAGAAAAGGGTAAAGCCAAGGTGGGGTGACCTAGGATAACCCACCAAAGCTACAAGCAAAGAATAATACCACGAATATGAAGAAGGAGACGAGAAAGTGGTGTGATTTCCATAAGAGCTCCACTCACAACACAAGTGATTATTGGGCTAAGCAGTCACTAGTGGTCGAGCTAAAGGCTTTTAAGTTAGACGTGTGCTCCGAATATGAGTCAGAAATTGACAAAGGGAATGACAAATGGAAGAAGCTCATTGACACAGAGCCTAGTACCACTGTGGCGACTGTCAAGATCTACAAGATTGAGCCTGAAGATCCAGAGCAGGGGGGAAACCTATTCCACTCACAGATGTGGGTGAATGGTTCTCACTGTATTTCATTATCGACAATGGGAGGCAAAAGAACCTCATTTTTCTCCCTGTGTATCTCCATGCCCAAGGTATGTTTTTTCCGCTCCAAGATCCTTCATATAAAATGTCTTAGAGAGTTGAACCTTTAACCTGTTGATCTCTTCCATGATTTTACTTGTAATAAGCATATCATCAACATACACAACCAAGATAAATTTTGAATATTTTACTTAAACTCTCGAATTATACACATTGATCGTACTCACTTCTAATAAAGTTCCATCTCACCATGAAGCAGTCAAACTTATTGTACCATTTCCTGGGAGACTAGCTCAGGTCATACAATGTTTTCCTGAGCTTGCAAACTAATCTTCTACTCTAACCTTGTACAAAACCTTATGGCTATTTCATATATATCTCTTCATCCAAATCACCTTATAGAAAATTTGTTTTAACATCTAACTGTTCTAACTCAAGGTCAAGTAATGCAGTTAGTTCCAACATAGTAAAAATAAAAACAAGTTTCATAACTGGTGAAAAAATCTCATGAAATTCAATAACTTCAACCTCAAAATACCTTTTTGTGACTAGCCTTGCCTTATACCTATTGATACTTCCATCAAATTTATATTTCAATTTGAAGACCCATTTTCATCCAACAACACTTCTCCCTTCAGGAATCTCTACAAGATCCTAGGTATTGTTCTTGGTTAAGGAATCCATTTCTTCTTCCACAACCTTTTTCCATTTTCCACTATTTGTATCATCCACTGATCCTTGATAACAAGAAGGTTCCCGATCTTCAGTAATCAATGTAAAAGATGAAATAAAATCTTCATACCTTTTGGGTGCTTTTCTTTCCCTTGTAGACATTCTTAGAGTGACTAGTTGCTGAACTGGTTCTGAAACTTGAATAGTTTCCTTGGCATATTCTTCACCTTTTCCTCCAGAAGTCTCTCCTTCCTTTGGAATTTCTAAAAAAGGTATAGCCTCCAACTGAATTTTATGACTTGGTGATACCTATTCCTGTTCAATTTTTTCAACATTTGATTTTAAAAGAGAAGAGTCATCAAATGTTACATCTCTACTACTAACATTTTTCCATGAAGTAGGATCCCACAACCTGTATCCTTTCACCGCATTGTCATACCGAACAAAGACATAACATTTTGATTTTGGATCTAATTTTGAATGCTCATTTTTAGGAATAAGAGCATAGGAATCACAACCAAAAATCCTTAAATGTAAATAATCACAAGATTGGCGCAACCAAACTTCTTCATGAATTTTACAATTAATTGCAATTGAAGGTGATCTGTTAACTAAATAACAAACAATATATACTACTTCTTCCTACAACTCCTTTTGCAGGCTAGCATTGCTGATCATGCTATTGTCTCAATCCATACGAGTCTGATTCATACGTTCATAAACACTATTTTGTTGAGGATTATAAACAATAGTTTTATGTCTAACAATTCCTTCATCTTTATAGTATTGTTCAAATTCTAGAGAAGTGCACCATTGTGTTGTAAGGGCTACAACCACCCTCCAAAATTCTGCCTTATCTTCGTTTTGGAGCCTCCCTACCAACCTTCCTTGGAAGCATGTCTTTCCTTCTCAATTACATAAGCTTCAATGATTTTCTAGTAGATTTCCAATCTGTGAATGATAGCTTGTTGCATTCCCCTCACAGGATGTTTCCCTAGACTTGGTCCAGCTATAGGGTGAGAAGCTCCCTTAATAAATTGTGCAATTTTGGAAGGTAACTAGCCTTCCCTCCAGAAATTGTGTAATCCTGTCTGTCAGCCTACTGGGCTTAGAATTGTGCAATCCTGCCTGCCAACCTTCACTGGAAAAATTGTGCAATCTAGCCCAGAAATTGCACAATTTTGGGTAGCAGTCAACTACTTAGCATAGAAATTATGCAATCCCTCTAAGATAGCCAGCCGAGCAGCTAGTAGAAATTGTGCAAATCCAGCTAGGCAGCCTGTTGGGCTCATAAATTGCGCAATATTATCAGACATGCTTCCTTGAGAAAATTACACAGTCTGACCCAAGACCATTGCTCAGCCAAAAAACTGCGTAATCTTGGGAGGTAGTCACTTTTTCCTCCCAAAAATTGTGCAATCCCTCTGGGACAACCATATCTTCTCAGCCCAGAAACTGTGCCAATTTTCATCCTAGGCTAATCGATGCATGTACCCTTCGGGTTGACCAATTCCCTCCAGGACTGGGAAAAACTGATTTGCATGCATGGACTACTTCTCCCAAGGCAACATGCAAAGGAATCCCTTGATTCAGGGATCTATTTTTAGTAGTTGGAGGTTACATGCAAGGATCATTTCCGAAACCTCCAACCAAGTGTCACTTTTCCTAGATTTGTGGCATGCACGTCACAACCTTGATTTTATCAAAAATCATCAACTGGATGTTGTAGAGCTCATTCCCCACATAGACCTTACAGCTCTGGCATCCCACATTGCATCTAGGAGTCATCAACACATTTAGCTCATTTGTTTCGGGGTAAGCCCTCTTTGCATGTCTTGCACTACATTTTTATCGCTTTTTGTGTTTCACTTCATGTGAGTGTTGTCTACTTGATTTTAGTGAATTCTTTCTATCGTTTTGATGTATGTTAGCTTGTATAGGTGTTGTTTCAGTTTTCATTTGCATCTCACTGTTGTCGCATGCATGAAATTATTTTGAACTAACAGTCGTTGTTGCGGTGATTTGCTTCAAACACATGCATGCTTTCCCATTTTCTAAATCCTGCACTTGTTGTTTGCATGTATTATCATTCACTCGTGTTTGCACTCATCTCACCATGAATTCAAACTTCTCATGTGTTTAGTCACCCGTTAGCTAGACAGTGTTTCCTTGGCCCAGACCGTGCCTTTCCCAGCTAGCACTGCGCATTTCTGGAAGCGAAGGCTCTACCTTCCCTCCAAAAATTGTGCAAGTCTAGCCCATCACTGACCTCGACGCTTACATTGTTCAATTCTTGGAGGAAGTGTCTTGTTGGCCCCAGAAACTACGTAATGCAGTTTTCTAGTTGCATGTCACCACTGACTGAAATTGTGCATTGTGCAGTTTTAGTCCTTACCAGGCCAGGTTGGACTGTGCATTGTGTAGTTCCAGTAATCAGTCAGTCTCCTGACAGCTCGAAATGTGCCTTGCGCAATTTTGGCAGTCAATATCCTGACCCCTAGGTGGAAATTGTGCAACCTTCATGTTCAATCACCCAGGTCTGTTACAAGTCATTCGTTAAGTTTGTTTTCCTTTTCAAATGACATATTGCTTTCCATGAGTGTTTCTATGTCCCTAGGCATCACATGTGTTCATCTGTCTCTCAACAACATAAGTACAACAACTTCCAGGAGAGAAGAGTCAAAGACATTGTTAAGAGCGTAACTGGGGATGCAGTTGGTCAAATGTCTATGAAATTTCCTGTCCACGAAGACATAAAGTTGTTAATGGAAAAGGATGTCAAGATAAATGGAAATGACATTGTTGTAAGCAGCACCATCATCAGTAGTAGAAGGCAGCACACCTTCACATGATGAATGCAAGAGGAAGGTTGTTGACAAAATAGAGGCAGAGTAAAGAGACAAGTTCAAATAAGATCCACTCATAATATAAGCAACATTAGAGATTGAGGCTATGAGGTGACGACGTGACATGAAGATCACATGAAGGTAGATAATGGAACAGAGAAGGATTTTCATGTACTAAAGCAGCACCTCAAGGAAGAATAGGAGCTTCATAGATGAGATAATGAGTTGTAGCAGGAATAGGTACATCAGGGGGCACAGCGTTCACAGAAAGATGAAATTGTGCCCGTACAAGTTATAGAACCATCCCGACAATTAGCACAGAGTAGAAAAGGTGAGTATTGTTGTGATCACATGCAAGGGAATTCCGCAACATGCATGTCGCACTAATGCGATCCCACCCATTTGGCACACTCAATGAGGCAAAGACAAGAAGCAATTCAAACTAGAGTTAAACATGTATTTTGACAAGTTGATGTGGATGGCTACTAGCACATGCTTGGAGATCAACATAGACACTATGCATCAACATGTTGCCAGTCCAGTCACACCCAGGACAACCATGCACATGCTATTAGATGAGTTGGACAAAGGAGCCATATTAATTTACCTGGATGCAATGGAGGCAAGAGTTCATTTAAGCTAGATGTCACCATTGAGCACACAGACACCATCACGGATGACTAAGCTTGACATTAGTTTGCCACCATCGACCATCATAAGGATGTCAAAGAGTTGATCTCACCACAATGATCTGAGTGCTAGTGATGTCTTGCATGGCTGGCTCAAGCCATTTTGTCTCACATGGGTAAATGTGCAGAATGTATGTAACGTCTTGTTAAGTGGAAGTTCAAGTGTCGTGTTGTACATGTGTCCCATAGGCAGTCCTTGGCTGCAAAAACTATGCTAGGAAACCAAATCAACCAGCCTTTAGGTTCAAGCTAGCCCTTGAACCAGACGGGGCTCCCTCAATTGTTTCGAGGCTTTGTTTAATGATGTTCACTTATCATTGAACAACAACCTTTGAAGCACAATGGCTAGATTTATGGTTTTAATTGGGGGTGGTTGGAGATCAATGATAATCCCTAATCATGATTAAATACCTCTATAAAAGGGTCCCTTATAAAAGTTTCAGCTTCCATCTTGACAGAATGACTTAGCTTTTTCAAGAATTATAGTAGAAGAATGTAAGGGGATTCCTAATAATTGAGTAGTCAGACTGACTACTCAAAAACTAGGTATATTTAGATTGATGTAGAATATTTCTATAGCCCAACAAAATAATATTCAAATGTAACAGAAGGCCAAAGTGAAACCGATTCCAAGATGAGCTATTTCAGATAGATAGTCTAATAAGCTAATCTCTTTTAATGGCTATCAAAAAACATAAAGCAAAAACTAGTCAAAGAGGAGTTATCTTGGACAAACAGTCCAGTAAGATGATCTCTTTCTAAAGGTTACGACTTTGCAGGTAATTTCATAGAGATTAAGTCTTAATCTATCTTACCCAGACCTTACTAAAATATCTTTAAACATATGTAGAAATAAGTTATGAATGCACTAGAAATACATACGAGAAACATAAAATTCTGTCATAATTGGAACCAGAAGGCTTTCATTAGAATTCTACAAGAGAAGCTATTACATAGTTAAGAGCCTTGGCATCAAAATCCAACACTAGTTATTACAAATGAAATAATATATATAGACAATATCTCTCTAGTTGTTACAATAATTATGGAATACAACCCTGATTTGTATCCTAAAAATAAAACACTCTCCCTAAATTATCTGCTGGAAACTTTGAACTCGTTGCAAGTATATTTCCTTGAGATATAGAATTGGCTGAATGATGTTGACAATCTACAACATAATCCTATATCTGTTGATCCTCTGCTACTAGGTGTTTAGACCGATCTTAATTCCCTTTAGGTATGGAAAAAGGCTGAAAATGTTTTCCTACAATCTGCTAACTATCACTTTAAATTCTATTTTGGTCATTTTCTCATTTTCATCATCATTTATTTTGTCACAAATATTTGAGGAATATAAAATTTTCAAATATTTGATTAAACTCTTAAATTAATTTCAGGGTTTATAATTTCTATTTATATATTTAAATGATTTGATAAACCATCTACCAAATCCATGTATTATTTTCCCATTCCACGGATTCACAAAACCATGTGTAGTTTTTAAAATTCATGGCTTGTTTCTCTTTTTCACATTTCTCTGTAAATTCATTTCATGCTTGTAAGTTCCTTTTACCCTTCCAGAATACCTAGATGGTTTTGAAAAAACATGTGTTGATTAGTGTGGTTGGTAGAGTATTTTCACTTTACTCTGTTACTTTCATCTGCAAGATGATATTACACCTGTAAATTGATTTCACCATGCCTGTAAATTGATTTCACCATGTTTCTTTTACCTTAATCTCCTATCGTGAAATTCATTTACATGAATGCCATCTTTGGTCACCTATACATTAATTTTATATGAAATTTTCCCTTTTATTTTCTCTGATAAATTCATGACATCCGTGAATTTCATTTTATGTGTCACTATAAAATCATTGTACACTTATTTCATTTCACCAACTTGGTATTCCATCTATGAATTTCATGTAAAATGTAGTTTCACCTTATCTTTCCATTTGACCTCCCATCCACATAGCATTTATTTCATAATCATATTAAATTCCATTCCCACCACATTTATAAAAGTCAAAACAATAAAGTTCATGGTTTTCGGGGGGCAGGGGGATAGAGGTAAGTGGTTTAAGAAGGGGGGGTTGCAAAATTACAAGGTGGTGACACATAGGTTTGGAGGCCTACCATTAAAACTACATTTTGGACCCCTCCCCCCAATTAAATCTCGGAAAAGATGGGGGTTCGAAAAGTATTTTTAACCCTTGGATTAGTTTGCCCATATCTCGAGGCATGGGAAGAAAGGGGGGTTTTAAACATATGAGTGCGAGGTGGGCTATAAGTTTACCTTCTGACTTGGTTTGCAATTAGGATCAAATTTTTATAATACAATTTTAATTTAAAGTAAATATTTCAATAAAAATCTATATATATATCTGTCAGCATTTAGCCCATAAGGAAAGTGGCAATTTCTCATTGATTTTTTTTTAAGTTTTCAGTGTGCCAAAATATGTTCCAACATCGACTCCAATGGGGACTACTTCCTCCTGCAGGATGCAGAGAACTAGTAGACCATATGAATTATGTGTTCGGCATGGATTCATACCATAAAATCATTAATCACTAATATGCCATCTTGTAATGTATATCCAATCCCCATCATCCAGCTACTGCATATTAAACTTGCAACTGTGAATGGCAACTTATATTTCTTGCACTAATCTAGAGACTTATTCATTCTGAAATCTGAAAATTGAAAATCGCTGAAGTGAAACAACTTACACTGTAAGTGGAAATAAGCATAAGAGTGCCTAATTGATGGGCTATGGAGTCAATTATTTAATCCCTTCGAAGTCATTTCACTCAACCAAACCAAACTTAATACTGTAATCTTGAAATATAACTGAAACAATTGTAGATCTATTGCACCTTGAATCTGAAATATATCCGAAACAATTGTAGCACCCTGAATTTGAAAGTAGCTAATCAATCCCACACCTCTAGCTAACTGAACTGGAAAATTTTACACTTTTAGGTGTAATCTTCTTTCCAATGTAGCCAAGTTCGGAGTGGATTTATTGACAAACTACGTTGCCAGTAGCTGAAAATATGAGGAATATATACAATATGAACAAAAAATCCCATGGAAAACATATACTCACAGGTGTACATTAAAAGTTGCATTCTCTATAGACATTTTAGATTTCTAACAATGGATGAGGGGAAAAGACATATACTATTAATTACAAGTATCAATGAACCTTGCATAGTAGTAAATGCAACTAAAGTTTTGAAATAGTGGGATCGGTTTCCTAGTGGAATCGCCATATGACAAAGTGGAGTCGCCAAGTGAAAGAAATGCAACCAATAATAAATTCCTACTCCTTGTTCACCAGCAAGGAATAGATCTAATATTTATCATCCCCGGAGAAAGATATCTTTGTTACTTTGCTCCCTGACAATGACGCCATATGTTGTACCTGTTTCCCATAGGTAGTCCTTGGCTACAAAAGACTACGCTAGGAAACCAACTCAACTAGCCTTTAGGTTCAAGTTGGCCCTTGAACTAGAGGGGGCTCCATCAGTTGTTACGGGGCTTTATTTAACGTTGTTCACCTATCACTAAGAAACAACCTTTGAAGCAAAATGGAAAAATTTATGGTTTTAATTGGGGTTGTTGGCGATCAATGATAATCCCTAATCATGATTAAAGGCCTCTCTCACAAGGTCCCTCTAAAAGTATCAGCTTCCAACCTGACAGAGTGACTTAGCTTTTTCAAGAATTATGGTAGAAGAATGTAAGGGGATTTGTAATAATTGAGCAAAATTCAAAGGCATCTATAATTGAATGCATTTTATTTCATGTTCATGAAACAATTGAATAAATTAGTTGTAGTGTATACGCCATGTAAATCTAAATATGCAATGAAGATACTTTAATTAAATAGTACATGTTACCTTAAAAAAACATACCAAATCTAAATTAAAAATATGAATATAATGAAGCTTTGAATAACATATAAATGTTTTATTCCACTTTAAATTGCTTTCCTGCTAAATTCAAATGACTCTAATTCTGGATAATTTAATAAATCAGTTATCCTGAATCTGCCATTTAAATATTAATATGCATGAAGATAGTGTGATTGAATACATGTTAGGTAAAAAGAAATGCCAGATCTGAATTAAAAAATATGAATATAATGAAGCTTTCAGTAACATATAAATGTTTTATTCTACATTAAATTGCTTTCGGGCAAAATTCAAACACATCTATCTATAACTACACTTATTTTATTTGGCACTGAATTAGGTTCATGCCAAATGTCAAACACATAGATGTTGATGCTCCCACTGCTGGATATATTCCATTTATTTCATAGATGTACTACTGTGAGTCAGTCAAACAGATTTATGTGTTTGGAAATGGATTTGGATTTAGAGTAGAGAGCAGAGCAGATCAAACAATAATTAAACAATCATAGGCATTGATAATGCCACTGTTGTCTCCTGAGGAATCATCCTTGTATGCCCCATAGATATAATATACTCTGAAATACGTTTGTCCCATACAAGACAAAAAAACAAACCTAGAACCATTTCTGCCATTGCAGGTGCCATCATAGTTGTAAGGTCGTTGGATGTAGTTTCTTCCTTACACACACCTTCATCAGACATGTAGGTTTCCTTACACACAGCTTCTTCAGACATTGCTTCATTAGACACAACTTCCATATGCATGGGTTCTTTAATAGACATTCTTTCTATAGACCTAGGTTCATCACAATTAATCTTTATCCATTTCCTAGGGCTAAGAATCCTAACATGCACAAGGAACAGAAGATAAAATCCAGGAGGAGCCAAGGCTGCATTACGTGGAACAATAATAGTAGTCTCATATATCACATCAAAAATTTGCACAACCTCAATGATATCTAGTCTGAGTAGCCTCTGACTCATGGAATAACTTTGTGTAGTAAAATTAGATGGTGCCAGAATTGTAACATAAATTGTTTCTTTTTGTTGACCCACCAATATTTGCAAGTAAAATCTCATGGTGAAGGTATGACCATAGCCCATGGCAAACAACCAAGACGTGATTAAGGGCCGATGCACATCATTATTAGGTACGAGTTAGGGTGGACAAAATGCCTCAAAGCTAAGGTCCGTGGGATACAACACACCCCTGAATTTGTCGAGATTATTGTCGCCCACAAGAATGCAACCATCAGGGAGCATATGGCAACTAGGATGGTAGAGACTAGGAGTGGCCAAGGGAGTGAGAACCTCAAACCGAAGTTTCTCGGGACTTGATGGCTTGTAAATAAGATGATAAAGAATGGTTTCCTAGGCACCAGAGCCCTTGGAAGCACTATTGGTAATTAACACGTCACCAATTGGGAGAAGAAGCATGTCCCCCATTACCATTACCATTACTATGGGGCGCATGGGCATGGTTTCCATCTGCTAATGTGGATCAGGATCCATGAATCTCAAAGGTCCACAAGTGTTGGTTCTTGAATTCCATTGTATCGCTTCCCTACATGAAAACTCAGATCTGGTGCTACAGATCAGCACTTCAGTGTCACTAGCTCCTGGATCCAGTGGGAGGAGAACGGAGGATGTAGAGGTTTGGACATAGTTGCTGGAGTAGATGGGCATGTCTGGGTAATGCCGCACCACAATCTTGTTGACATGGTCAAACATAATTGATTTTCTGTTGGCGAAAATGAACAGATTGTTGTCAAGCCCAAGGTTGACTAACAGATAAATAATATTATTCTCGTTCAAATCTATCAATTCCTGGAGGGAAGGGAACCCTTGAAGTATACATGATGATCATACTCAGTTCTAATAAAGTTTTGCCTCACCATGAAGGAGTCAAAATTCTTGTACCATTTCCTGGGAGACTGCCTTAGGCCATACAATGATTTCCCGAGCTTGCAAACTAATCTTCGGCTGCGACCTTGTACAAAAACTTATGGCTGTTCCACATATATCCCTTCATCCAAATCACCTTGTAGAAAAGTTGTTTTAACATATAACTATTCTAACTCAAGGTCGAGTAATGCAGTTAATGCCAACACAGTACGGATATAAACAAGTTTTACAACTAGTGAAAAAATCTCATGAAAGTCAATGCCTTCAACCTGAGAATACCCTTTTGTGACTAGCCTTGCCTTATATCTTTTGAGACTTCGATCAACTTTCCATTTCAATTTGAAGACCCATTTGCATCCAACAAAACTTCTCCCTTTAGGAAGTTCTATAAGATCCCAAGTATTGTTCTTGGCTAAGGAATCCATTTATTCTTTCATAACCATTTTCCATTTTCCATTATCCATATCATCCACTGCTTCCTAACAACAAGAAGTTTCCCCATCTTTAGTAATCATTGCAAAATATGAACCAAAATCTTCATACCTTTCACGTGTTTTTCTTTCCCTTGTAGACCTTCTCAGAGTGACTAATTATTGAACTGGTTATGAAACTTCAATAGTTTAATTGGAATCTTGTTCACCATTCCATCCAGAAGTATCTCATTCCTTTCGACTTTTTGAAAAAGGTCTAGCCTCCAACTGAATTTGTTGATTTGGCAATACTTGTTCCTATTCAATTTTTTCAACATCTGATTTTAAAAGAGAATATTCATCATATGTTATATATCTACTAATGACTATCTTCATTGAAGTAGGATCCCACAACCTGTATCCTTTCACCGCATAGTCATACCCAACAAAGACATAACATTTCGATTTTTGATCTAATTTTGAATGTTGATTTTTAGGAATAAGAGCATAGGAATCACAACCAAAAATCCTTAAATGTGAATAGTCCTAAGACCAGCCCAACCAAACTTCTTTAGGAATTTTACAATTAATTGCAACTAAAGGTGATCTGTTAACTAAATAACAAGCAATAGATACTGCTTCTACCCACAACTCCTTTTATAGGTTATAATTGTTGATCATGCACCTGTCTCTTTCCATAAAAGTTTGATTCATACGCTCATCAACGTCATTTTGTTGAGGAGTATAAACACCTGTTTTATGTCTAACAATTCCTTCATCCTTACAATATTGTTGAAATTATAAAGAAGTAAATTCACCACCATTGTCAGTTATCAAACATTTAATTGATTTACTAGTTTTCTTTCCCACCATTGCTTTAAATTGTTTAAAAGCCTTAAATACATCAAATTTCATTTTCAACATATAGACCCAAACTTTATGGGAGAAATCATTAATAAATGTTAAGAAATATAAAGCACCTCCATAAGATATAATAGGAGATGGTCCCGACAGATCAGAATGAATATAGTCCAAAATTTCTTTACTATTAGGACTTCTCGTTTTAAACCTATGTTTAAATTGTTTTCTGTACACACAATGTTTACAAAAATCCAACTTCAAGGATTTCAAATGAGGAAGCAATTTACAGTTCATCAGTACCTAAAGACCTTTCTCGCTCATGTAACCCAATCATTGATGTCATAGGCAAGTACCTTCTTCTTCTTTCTCTAACACAGTCACTTCTCACTGAGATGAGCACTTCCTTTGAGTTTGTAAAGATTTCCAACCTTTTTTTCCTTCATAATGAGTAGGGCACCTTTTGAGACCTTCAACACTTCATTCTGACCTGTGAACTTGTAAACATCCAATTCCAACACTCCAAAAGAAATCAATTTTTTCTTCAATTCAGGTACATGTCTAACAATAGTTAATGTTCTAATTTTATTATCATACATTTTAATCCTGATATTTCCCATCCCAACAGTTTGAAAAGATACATTATTACCCATAAACTCAGAACTACCATTCACAACTTCATATGATGTGAACCAAATTTTCTGTGAACTCATGTGATGAGAAGAACCAGATTCTAACAAACAATTTTCAAATTTATAAGAGGCATTACCTATAGGTAAAGTTTCATCTACCATACTTAATTAATCAGTAGATTAAACATCATCAATCATACCTGAATCAACTTGATTTGCTTCCTTCTCTATGTTTTTAGACTCCTTTCATTTCCAATAGTCTTTGTTGAGGTGTCCAATTTTGTTGCAGTACCAACATTTCGCCTTACAGTTTTTACCCTTTCATTTAGATCTAGAAGAGCCCATTGATTTCTCCCCTCTTTATTTTGACCTTCCTCTCGCTACCATGTCTTCTGATGCAAAGGTTTCAATACTAGATTTCCTTTGTACTTCTTTAGATAATAGAGCTCCGGCAACTTATTCAAATTTCAAAGAATCAAAAGGGCTCAAATTGCTTGAGGTTATGAAGTGGTCCCATGACTCGAGCAGAGAACACAATAAGGTTATAGCTTTGTCTTCTTCTTGAATTTTAACTTCCATATCTAACAAATGGAAAATAGTTGTAATAAAAACATTTAAATGTTCTACAACTTTTACACCCTCCTTCATCCAAAGATTTACAATTACCTTTTTAGATAAATTTTGTTAGTTAATGATTTGGTGATATATAATGTTTACATTTTTCCCCACAAACTTGTAGTTTTACTCTCTACAACGATGTTGAAGAGAACTTCATCTATGAGGCATAACCTGATGGTACTGAGAGCTCAGTCATCTAACTCCTCCTAGTCTAAGTCTTTCATGCTAGTAGGTTTTTTCTTCACCCCTTCTAATGCTTTGTGCAACCTTTATTGCACAATAAAATCCCTAACTTTTAGTTTCCATAAAACAAAGTTGTTCTTGCCATTGAATTACTCCACCTCGAACTTTTCATTTGTCATTTTTCCCATTTCTTTCTTAGAGTTAATAAAATTTTATTTGTAGATGTTCTTTCTAGAGTTTATTAGTTCACTTTCTTCTTTTAACTACCGTTTTTCTAAATTTAATTTCCTTTGGTTTCTTACAAAAAAAAAAACTTATTTTGTTCACTTTTAATAATTTCTAGAATTTCCACAAACAACTTCAAACCCTATTCCATTTTTTTATATCATTTTTGTTCAGAATCTTAGAGGGGAAAAAAAATCTTTTTTAGAAAACCCTACTCATCTTCCTCAACCTTAGTTCAAAATTTCCCTACTCCAAATTAAGAAAAATAAAATCTTTGCTTGTGCTATAAAAAAAATTACCCAGATTTATTTAAAAAAACAACTCAGCTTTTTGTTTTTCTTCTTCTCTCTATTGTGACAGGGGGATCTCTGCTCTTTTCTTCCTCGACAAGGGGCTCTCTACTCTTCTCTACTTTGACTAGGGGCTCTTTTTTATTTTCTGCTTCACCTAATGCTACCCAGACTTCTTAAAAAAAGATATAGACTTCAAACAGTCAAACAATGTCTCCTTTTTTAAAATAATTGACCCTCACAATGTCAATCCTCAATGTGACCTCCGCTGAATGAACTACACGCACATATTTTCTTTCGGCTGCAATGAATTTTCTAGTAGCAGCAACAGACTTCTAAAGACTCTAGCCTTCCTTTCTTAGCGACAACAACAACGACTTCATTTCTCGGTGGCAACAATAGGTGCAACTCTTCTCATTCAATAGAATGAGCGGGTTTCCTCGTGGGTTTCCTCGTGGGTTTCCTTTCCTTTACTGGTGGCTCTTCTTCTTCATCCACAACAGTGGAATGCAGTGAATGTTCTAGTGGGTTTCCTTTCTTAGAGGCACTGTGCATTCAAACCAATGACACTGTGTGTTCCTCCCCTTTGAGCAATAGAAACGACGAGCTTCCTCCTTCAGTGGCAGGGTTTCTAGCTTTTGTGCATTCTTCCACAACAAGCTTCCTTTTTCCTTCACAATGATGACTTACAAAGATGGAAGGGGCCTCACCTTTCAACTCAAGCTCTGATACCAATTGTTGGGTTTGAAAAAGTTATTCAACATTCAAATGCACACGGCAAGAAATGCATAAAAATTAACAATTTTAATCACACATTAACATAGGATTTTTTACGTGGTAAAACCTTGACAATGTGTCAAGGAGACCTCCATGGGACAAGGGATTGGAAACTTCTTTTAATCAATAATGAATCTCCATCATCCAAGCCTCTCAGGCCATCCTAATTAATATGGGATTTCCTCTATTACATAAATCCTTCTCGTTATGAATCCTGTTACAAAACTATCTGATATTAATTAACAAATTTTACCCATAATTTCATTTTGTTGACATATTTCAACAAATAAGCTAATGACCTAAGACTTGAAAATTTTTGGAGAAAGTGAAAGTCTATGCCCTTAAAAATTGTTAGCCAGTGCTTTTAAGTGACATGTTTTTCCATAGATTAACAATAATAAATCAATTGATATTTCCACCTAGTAATCAAACTTCTTACTAATAAAAAACTAAATTATTAATTTACCACCCTAAAAATAATACTACCTTAAATTAGAACTTGGAAAACTTATCTTTACCCATAATTCATGGTTCATATTTCCATATATACATAACAATTTTTTTATATGGCCAAAACTCCAATATATATACATGCAGGACTTATTTGAAAGGAATTTTCATTTATTTTCATTTTTAATTTCTCTTAAACCAAAATCTAAATCCAAGAATATATTCATTGATATTTTATATGCATTCCACTTTTGGGGTTGTACAATCTACTGAGAATTGTGGAGGAATATAAAACAAATCATAAATGAGTTTATAACCTGGAATCTCAATATTAAAGGTAATAGTCCCTATCCAATCCTATTGAATAAAAAAACATTTCTCCCATTGAAAGCATGGTTAGAACTAGGTATATTATATATAAGAAGAAGTTCAACCACATGGAAGCCAAGAAGTTTCATAAAATTTCTTCTAAATCTAGTAAAAACCCCCACTTTCAACTCATTTAGCGAGGATGGCATAAGGATGTCTAATCCTAGCTACAACATTGAGGGATAAAGTAGGATACCATTTCACATAATAAGGATAATATTTAACGTATGATTACGTCAAAATTTAGGAAAAATGTGGGCTGATAAAGATTTAGAGGGAAAAAGGAAGTAAGATATTATAAGGATGTGATCAACCCTAATGTCAAAAATATAAAATATTTCTCTGAGAACCTCATATTTCCCACCCATATATTGGGAGGGCCATGTGCATGACTGACACACCCTATTTCTCCATCAGAACCTTCCATTTCCCACGTTTGCCTTTCGATTGCGCCACAATGGGCACTGTAATGACAAAAATAAAAAACAATCCCCACACCATTACACTCTTTATTGATAAACATTCTATCATTATAAAATATTAATTGGCGGTCACCTTGAAGCTCGTGTCTCAATTCACGATACAATGTGTGTGTATATACCAAATGAAACAATGCGATAACTCTTCTCTTCTTTCTCAATATAATAATGTAACAATTGAGCTCAATCCTCATGAGACATTGACTTTATAACCTTGCCAAAATACCATTGATTTAACCAATTGACCAAGTTTCATTAGCTGTCACCTTGCAAAAATAGAGATTAATTTTTCTCAATGATTATTAATAAAAAATATTATATTAATATATAAAAATAGAACATTTTAATTAAAATAAATATCATTTTTTTATATAAAACAAATTCAATATCAATCTGTATTTTAATTTAATTATTATTAATTACATATTAATATTATAGTTAATTATTTTATTACCGAATTAACAATTTTTCCATATATAAAGATGATGGGCTTTTGTTTCTTTACTATAACCTTTATTTATTTATTTTATTTATTACCACAATTGCATGTCCACCCTACTATATTATAAAGTAATTTTTTATTTTCTTGATAAAAACATAATAACTATTACTTGTCTAACATTACATTAAGTAAATTTGTGTATGCATTTACTTCTCTAATGTATAAGTCTATTGAATTAATTTTTTGATAAAATTTTAAAATTATAAGTGGGGTAATATTTATTGTGTACTTAGAATTAAAAATAAATATTATTATTAAGTTATCACAATGGATATAACTTAAATAATGACCACAAAGTATATTGACTTTCTAGGAATTATTGACGAGGTTGTAATTGAGTTTTGCCTTAGTATTTATTGTGTCCATAGAATTAAAACTATAACTTAAACAATCATCACGTAGCATATTGATTTTCTGGGAATTATTGACTATGTTGTAATTGAGATTTTGGCTAATATTTATTGTTTCCAAAGAATAAAAGCTAAATATTATTAAAGAATAGAAGATCACCTTAGAGATAACTTAAATGATGACCACAAAGCATAGTTTTGGGCTTGGATTCAAAACTAATATAGTATTATGGCTAAGAACTCATTTTTATTTGATATAAATAAATAATCTAATGACATAACACCCGAAAACATTGGGAGAAAGTGAAATTGTATGCCCTCAATAATTGTTAGCTAGTTCTTTTAAGTTACATGTTTTTTCTTAAATTAACAATAATAAATCAATCAATATTTCTACATAGTAATCAAACTTCTTACTAATAACAAACTAAATTATAATTGATAAAAGAAGAAGAGGTTCAACCACATCTAAAAAAAGGGGTTTCATAAAATTTCTTCTAACTCTAGTAAAAACCCCCAATTTCAACTCATTTAGCGAGGATGGCATAAGGATATTTGATTGTGGCTACAATATTGGGGGATAAAGTAGGAGACCATTTCACATAATAAGGACAATATTTAATGTATTATTACATCGGAATTTAAGGGAAAATGTGGGGTGATAAAGATTTAGAGGGAAAAAGGAAAGTAAGATATTATAAGGACGTGATCAACCCTAATCTCAAAAATAAAAGAATATCTCTCCTTGTCTTAAGTAATGTTTAGAAAATGATAAACATTGATAAAATAAGAATAAATTCTCATGACCTTCATACTGAACATAAGCATTGGTCAATTACCAAATTTACACCATGTGATGAAATGCGGAGGGTGTAAAAACATATAAAGATTATTCTTGTCTAATTCCATAAGTTGTTGAAGAAACGAAAAATGGTAGATTGATTCACCTTGGTTCTTTAGGACGAACTTGTAGTTGAATTACTTCCTCCCGCTAATGAAAATGATTATTTCATTAGGCATAATGAGTTTTGAGGCATATCCTCACCTCTTTGCTAGCCCTGTTGGGAATTCAATCCAATTGCAGAAATCACAGGGGATGAATACCGTGACCACCCATTGATGTCAGTCCCCATCATACATAAAATTCATATCCTTGAAAAAATATTGTTAATCTAACCAAGTTTCATTCGCCACCTCCCTTCAACAAATTTTTCTTTCACTTCTATTAGTTTATAAACTACATTAAAAGATATTTAAATAATTTAATAGTTGAAAATCATATAACATTTTTTCCTTCAATATTTGGGAGTGAGGGATTTGTATGTTACCCATATAGAGTTAGGGTTTAGTAAATCAATTATTTATGGAAAAAAAGTTAGTAGTTAAAAATTAACAGATTAAGAATTAAAGTGATAACCAATAACAATTTTGGTACATTTGTGTTAGTATGGATTATGGTTTAATAGATTGATATTTTTAAATTGAAAATTAGAGTTTAAACTGTCGCCGCTAGTTGATGACTATGATTTTCCTGTCAGGTAAATCATGATTGGTGGTGTACCATTTCTTGTTTGGCAGCCCCACTCGGATTTTAGTCCAATCACAAAAACAGGTGGGACCAAATACCTTGACCGTCTAATCTTCCTTGATGAAACCACCATCTGGCTCAAGCACCTGTCAGGTGCCATCGCGCTGGAATAACACCACGTTTCCATCTGAAGTTTAAGGAAGTAGACCTGATTCTGTGAAAATCATACTCCACATACCCAGTAGAATGAGCCCAACAATACTTCTTTAGAAATTGATCAATTTGGCATTTCCCAAATGGTAAAGATATGTTGGATGGGCCGAAATTATTAGAAATGAAGATGATTATGTTATTGTTGGGTAAGAGGGCCATTTACATCGCTCACACACCCAAGTTCTCCATCAGAACCTCCCATTTCCCACTTTTTCTTTCTGTTTCTCCCACCTCAGACTATGAAATGAAAAAAAGCAAGAAAAATGCCCACACCATTAGGAAAACCACCATGCACATTCCTTATTCGGGTTTCAAAAAACCCAAACATTCCATCATTGTGAAATATTGGTGACGATCAAGTTGAAACTTGTGTCTCAATTCATAATGCGATTTTTGTATTTATCTAATGTAACAATGTGAGCTCTTCGCTTCTTTCTCTTTGTTTCGAAAAATTGAGTTTTGTCCTCATAATACATCAAATTTATTATTATTATAAAATACCGTTAATTTTACTAATTTTTATTTTGCGCCACCCTCCAAACAATTTTGCATTCACCTCCCATAATTTATAAAAGATATATTAAAAGGTTTAATAATATAATAATTGAAAATAATATTAATGAGTGAATAAAAATATATTAAAATACATTTAAATGATATAATAGTTGAAAATAATATTAATGAGTAAAAAAAAAATATATTAAAATACATTTAAATCATATAATAGTTGAAAATAATATTAATGAGTAAAAAATAAATGAAATATATAATAAGGAAAAAAATATACAAATATTTTTATTGCTTTTAAAATATTAGATATCCATCATTTCAATATTGAAAAGTAGATATTCTTTGTAAATTTTAATATCGTATATAAAATAAAGAAACATTTATATTCATAAAAAGTTTTATAACTACTTAAAAATCTACTATCTTGGAAGATTTTAAAAAAACATATTTTTTTTTTAATTTGTTACATAACCTTTTTTTATTTTAATTAATTAATTTTTTATTTATTATATATAAAAAAAATTAATAATTTTAATATTTGTTATTTTATTTTATTTATTACTATAATTTCATGCTTACTTTACTATACCGTAAAGTAATTTGGAACTTGTTTGATAAAAATATAGTAATTTGGTCATATTCTCTTTTAAATGCAATTTTATATGCATCCTTGAAGTAAAAGATCTAGATCAAGTTTGGTATCAGAGCAAGTTATTGATGTGAGTTGCATGGGTAAATGCTAACCAATAACAAGCTCCAAAGAGGTGAAATAAAACTCAAATCCTTTGATCTTGAAGCAGGGTGTGGAACATAAATATGGAAAATGGCAGATGAGGAGGCTCAAATGGAGGAAGAGCAAAATTATTGCAAGATCTTCTTCACTACAGTAGAGAAAGTGCACAAATTATTTGCGTAATATGAGAAATAAATACGGCCTAAGAAGAAAGAGCCAGATGAACATGCCTCGGTAAATCAAGGAGAAGGAGGAGAGCATCCTAAACCTCCCTCTCCATATTCCAGTGAAAGTTATTCTTCTTCCTCTTCTCATCTTTCTAATAGGCATCATAGGAATGCATCCAAAAAACCATTTTTTAAGCTAGATGTAAAGTTTGATTTGCCCACATATAATGGAGAATGTAATGCAAAGAAGTTAAACAATTGGATTAGACAGGTTGAGGTATATTTTCAGATTCAACAAATTGAGGAAGATGAGGCTAAGATCCAATTAGCATCTCTTCGGCTAAGTGGCAACACTCTCATATCGTGGTAGAGAAAGTTGGAAAAACGTAGCAAAAACTTGAGTAATCTCCTTTCTTCTTTGTCATAATCTATATCTGCATTAAAAGGGAAATTCTATCCTTTAGGTTATCGATAAAAGGATTTAATGGAATGGTAATATTTGAGACAAGGAAAAGGTCAAAATGTACAAAGCTTCACAAAAGAGTTTAGAAAAAAAGCTTTAAATTTGGGCATTTCACTTGATTGACCTGAAATTGTTATTTAAGCCTACTACTATTGATGTGGCCAATTGAAGGTCATTTGCCTTGAAAGCAAGAGAAAGAATGACAAAGAGTATCATCCGAAGAAATCATGTTTCAAACCTCATAATGGAATCTTTAAAGGAAAAGGCAAGGGAAAGGACAAGAAGGAAACTACAACCAAGAAAGAAGAAGGAGCCAAGCCATCTTGCACACATTGCAAGAAGGAAGGCGATGATGATGAACATTCTTGGAAGTTTCTTTTAGAGTTGAAGTCAAATATATTTGGTGGAAAGTTGATCCAAGTGGATATTGGTGGCCACCGACCTATTCTACTTAGAACCCCACCACTGTCTCTTTTAGTTTTTCAGTTTCCTTAATTGTAGCATAGTTTAGAATTTTTGGCAGTTTTTTGGTCCTGAACTTCCGAAGCCATTTTGAGGCGCTAAACAATGCTTTTTGGGGATAACCAAGGCCAACATAAATATTTAGCCATGTTGGCCACTTGAAAGTTGTAATCATGAGATTGATGTTTCTAACGAGGTACTTTGCGTGTCAAACAAAGATTGTATGCCAAAGTTACAACCTTGGGAAGTTGATGTACCAATTTAGCCAAACATGGCCCAATGTTTTGGTGCTTTATCTCATAGGGTTAGGTTTTTGGATGTTTAGGGTTTTCCATTGTTTGTTAATAATAAATAAGCCTTTAAGACTCATTGTAACACATTTCAGAGGCATGTATCTACCACATCTATTCTCAAAGATAAGCTATCATCACTTGAGCTAGTCTTATTTCCATTTTGTTTGTAAGCATATTTCAGTGTTTGATATTATTGAAATGAAGTGTTATTTTCACTGCATCTTTGAATTTGTGGTTATATTTGTAATTTGTTGCATTCTAGTTTAAATTCGGATTAGTGGTATCAGAGCAGTCTACTATTTCTCTGTCTTTCTTTGCATGTCCCCAATGAGGTTGGGATATAAGGAGTTAGGGCTCAAACTGGTCGAACCTTTGCAAGACCAGCCTCGCAAATTCCAACGGCCTCCCATGGCAGAAGAGAAGAAAGAAGAGGGGCAGGATATCCTTTAAAACTCTTTATTGAAGAATCCCTCGAGTGACAGAGGAACACGATGATGGACAACTTTGCCCAAATCCTTCAGCGACTACCCAAGGGCGACACATCTCCTTTGAGAAACTACTCTGGAAACGCCACTCCCTTTAAGATACAAGTTAACTTTGACATCCCCATATTTGAGGGTCAAATAGATGCAGATGTCGTAGATAAATGGTTAAAACTGCTAGAAGGATATTTTTCTGTTCATGATTTTTCTAGCCAGGAAAATATTACTTTATCACTTCTCAACGTTTCCCCCCATGTCAAGGAATGGTGGGAAACCTACTGTGAGAAGAAGGACGAGAGTACACCCTCACTATTTTTGGTCACACCCGCTTGGAATTCATTCCAGGATGCCATCAAGGAGTAGTACTACCCTATAGGGAGCTAGGAGGACAAATACATAAAGTGGACCACACTGCAGCAACGAAGAGACCAAGACGTGTCAGATTTTACTAATGTTTTTAATACCCTTTGTACGAAAGTTGGTATCAAAGATTCTAAGAAATATTTGGTAGTCAAGTACCACGGTTGGCTACACATGCACATCCAGGATGAGATGGATTTCCTGGACATCTCCTCGCTTGATACAACGTACTGATACATTGTCAATATTGATCAGAAGTTTAAACAGAAAAAAACAAGAGTTTAGAAAAAAATTTATAACTATATAAAAATCTATTACTTATTTCCCATTTAAAATAGAGTTTAAAACAATTTATTTATTTTTTATTTTAAAATAATTATTAATTAAAAATATTATATTCATATATAAAATTATTAATTAAAATAAATATCAAATTTTTATTAAAAGAATCAATATCAATTTGTATTTTAATTATTAGTTATTAATTACATATTATTATAATTATTTTATTAATCAATTAATAACTTTCTCTTAGTTTTAACATTTATTATTTATTTTATTTATTACTATAATTGCATCATTACAATCTTCATGCTTACATCATTATAATCTTTCTTGATAAACATTCTATCATTGTAAACTATTAATCCGCAACTGTCACAGTGTTTCGCTAGTTCTTTCTCAATGACAAGGTCACAGTGTTTCGCTAGTTCTTTTGCAATGCAACAAGGTAACAATTGAATTTAATCATCATGAGACATTGCCTTTATAACTTTGCCAAAAGGTAACAATTGAATTCCATCTTCATGAGACATTGCTTTTATAGCTTTGCCAAAAGGTAACAATTGAATTGAGTCATCACGAGACATCGCCTTTATAACTTTGCCAAACTACCGTTAATTTGACCATTTGAACAAGTTTCATTTGTTGTTGCACGATAAAAAGTCATTGTTCACTTTTACTAATTTATATACTCGTATACAATCTGTTATTAAGAGATATTTATTTAAATAATATAATAGTTTAAAAATATATGATTTAAAATGATATCAATAAATAAATGATACATAGATATTTTTTTCATTGTTATTTCTAAATTATAATATCACACATTTATATTCATAAAATCTTTCATAACTATATAAAAATCTATCACTTTTCTCCCATTTAAAATAGAGTTTAAAAAAATTTATTTATTTTTTATTTTTAAAATGATTATTAATTAAAAATATTATATTCATATATAAAATTATTTATTTAAAATAAATATCAATTTTTTATAAAAAAGGTCAATATCAATTTGTATTTTAATTATTAATTACATATTATTATAATTCTTGTATTAATCCATTAATAACTTTTCTCTTAATTTTAACATTTATTATTTATTTATTTATTACTATAATTGCATGCTTACTCTACTATACTATAAAGTATTTTTTAATTTGTTTTATAAAAGCATAATAACTATTACTTGTGTAACATGGCATTAAGTAAATTTATTTATACATTTTTTTTCACTTATATATAACTCTTTTGAATTAATATTTTTGATAAAATTTAAAATTATAAATGAGATAATATTTATGGTGTACTTAGAATTAAAACTAAATATTATTAAGTTATCACATTAGGGATAACATAAATGATGACCACAAAGTATGTTGACTTTCTAGGAATTTTTAACTAGGTTGTAATTGAGTTTTAGGCTAGTATTTATTGTGTCCATAGAATGAAAGCTATAACTTAGATGATGACTAGAGAGTGTATTGGATTTATGTGAATTATTGACTAGGTTGTAATTGAGTTTTGAGCTAATATTTATTGTGTCCATAGAATTAAAGCTAAATATTATTAAAGAATAGAAGATCACCATGGAGGCAGAGGTTTGGATGTAGTTGATGGAGTAGGCGGGCATGTCTAGGTAATGCACACCATGCGCTTTTTGACATGGTCAAACATAATCAATTTTTCATTGGCAAAAATGAACAAATTGTCATGAGGCCCAAGGTGGACTAACTAATAAATAATATTGTTGCCATTCGAATCCATCAATTCTTGGAGGAAAGGGAAGTTGTATACCGATTCGCTTTGCTTCTTTGGATCAAACTCAGAGTTGAACTGCCTTCAGATTCTGATTCCACCCCTACAGAAATTGAAATGACCAAAACCAAGAACAATGTCCACATCATTACAATCTTTCGTGCCCACATCATTACAATCTTTCTTGATAAACATTCTATCATTGTAAACTATTAATCGGTGATCACAATGTTTTGCTGGTTCTTTCTCAATGCAACAAGGTCACAATGTTTCGCTAGTTCTTACACAATGCAACAAGGTAACAATTGAATTCAATCATCATGAAACATCGCCTTTGTAGCTTTGCCAAACCACTATTGATTTGACCATTTGAACAAGTTTCATTTGCTATTGCGCTACAAAAAATCATTGTAATACAATCTATTACTTGTATACAATATATTATTAAAAGATATTTATTTAAATAATATAATAATTTAAAAATAATATTAACAAGTGAATAATAACTAAAATATAATTTAAAATTATATTAATAAATAAATAATAAATAGATATCATTTTCATTGTTATTTCTAAATTGTAATATCACATGTTTATATTCCTAAAAAAAATTATAACTATATAAAAATCTATCACTTTTCTCCCATTTAAAATAGAGTTTAAAAAAATTATTATTTTTATTTAAAAACGATTATTAGTAAAAAAATAATTTTGTTTGATAAGTAAGAGATGAGCCTTCTATTAATCAAAGTAAGTTACATAATATACAGAGTGCCCTAGACCTCAGGGCAGAAATGAAGAAAAAAGGACTGAAACAGCCAGGCCTAAGAAGTGCTGACAAACTCAACAACAACATAAATTCAGGTCAGCAAGCAACTAGCTCGAGCAATCCCCGTAATTGAAGACAAATCCAAATCAAATGGCGAGTGCAAAAATCAGATGGCAAAGAAGCCCGGGGGTTAACCGTGTGAAGGGAGCGGTTTCCTCTCTCCTCTTAATGCCACGCGTCATCCCCTGAATGGAATCGCAAGAAAAAACCAAAAAACCAGAAACCAACATAGTGTCGCACAAAAACCATTCAGAGATATGGGATCTATAACCATGCTTTCGTAGAGCGGTGTTCCCACAGAGGAACCCACCAAGGGCTAAGCAGATCCAGGCTAACCAAACCGACACCATCACTAGAAGGGGACCACCTAACCAAATCCGGTACGGAACCTTTGAGTAACCAACATGACTAATCCCAACTGTTGAGAAAAGTGTCCTAATCCAACGCCCCTCAGAGATATCGCATGGCAGCGAAGTGCAGGGGTTAACCACATGATGAGAGTGGTTTCCTCTCTCATCATGATGCTACATGTCACCCCTTGAGTGGAATCGCATGCTTTTTCCACTAAACTAGAAACCATTTGTAGCTTGCGCGATATACCACTTGTGATTTTGCGTTCGTTCCTAGCCAATGTTTCTATGCCCATTCGCCAAGTGATGACCGTCTGTTCGCTCCCGCTGGCCTTTCTACGCCTGAACTTTCCAAGTTGTCCATCTAGAGTCGCCATCAGTAATTCGCCCTTTCTCCAGTATCAACGTTGTCCATCCATAAATCCCAGTCTACATTTGCTGAAGTGAAACAATCCTCCTGCAACTTCCTGGCAGGAAGTAACTCCCATGGATGTTGAGAATCCCTATCCTTATTGGTCACTCCTTCGTTGGCCAACCTATCTACAAGCATATTTACCTTCCTTCTAACATGAACAAATCTTATCGTTTTAAGTATTTGTAAGTGTGAGTGGATACAGTGAAACGCCTGTAATAGTTGCCAGTGCTTTGACACTTTATCTGGCGAGGTTCCATTTTGAATCTTCTTGGCTCCTTTGATGACCAAATCCAAATCTTCTTCAATTATAACATTATGTAAATTTTCCTCCACTAGGATCTCCATATATTGATCTAGTGCCAAAAGTTCAGCCATATTATTGGTACCCTTTTCTAGGTGGCCATGGAAAATATATTTTATAAGCCCTTCTGGATCCCTGATTGCACCCTTGAAGCCAACTTTCCCAACATTTCCCTTAGAAGCTCCATAAATGTTTACTTTGAAGAAGCCCTGTGGAGGGGGCTACTAACCCCTATCTCCTGTGTTTATCGTTCTCACGTCCTTCTTTAGTCCTCGAGGGTTGGTGGATTGAAGACCCAGAGTAGTAAGAATTTGTACCTCATGAGGCAGAGGAGGATTCGAAGGATTTGATCTCAGAATGATCCTAACTGTTTCCTTTAGCTGTATCAAAATATAATTGATGATAAGCGGAGGCTCTCTGGCTTTATTTTTAAATATCCACATATTACATTCTTTCCAAATATTCCAGATGACAAAGCCTGGTACAAGCATCCAAGCCTTGTTGATGATCTCATTCTCTGAGAATTTCTTCCTCTAGTTTGTTAAAGTATTGGATATACTGAGCATGTCCCTATCAGTCTGTATGAAGCTAGAGGCTAGCCAATCCCAAATTTCATCAGAGAAGGAACACAAATTTAGAAGGTGTTCAATTGTTTCCTCATGCAAGCCACAAAGTTGACATTTAGAGGGGTCAATGAAGCCTTTCTTAAGAAGGTTTTCCCAAGTGAGAATTTTCCTTTGATGGACAATCTAGATTAACAATTTTATTTTCATCTACTAATAAGTTTGCCACAAATCCTGCCATACTTTCTCAACATTTACAAAGTTAAAACATGTGACTGTCTATTTAGCCTCTTTGAGGTTATAGTTGCCTTCATTATTCTTACCCCATCTTAATTGGTTAGGTAAGGAGGAAACTAGAATCTTTCTTTTCTCTAAATCCTTGGCAAGGACCTCTACCATGGCCTTCAAATGACTCTCTTCATTGTAACTTAGGTCCTTCCATTTCATCCATTTTTGCTTGTTCCTCCCCAAATCCCAAAAATCTTTCACTAGTAAAAGACCTTTGTTGTCTATGTCTCTCTTAAGGGCTGCTAGATCAATCCCATTCAGGATGGGTTCCTGTTGCCAACTATCCTCCCAGAAGCAAACCCGGTCCCCTACTCTAATTTCCCAAAAACTTTAGTGTTAAACAATACATTTGTTCTTCCATGCAAGTTTCTAGATGTGTAAGCCCCTGATTTTTCCAGTCATTCCAATGTGATCCTATTCCTGCCATAGATTGGCCTACTTTTGTGTCCAAATCTTGGCCTAGGGTGCTCTCGACTCCTTGATCCATTGCCACCAGAGCTTGGCTCCCAAAGCTTGACTTAGAGTTTCCGGATCCTCTAGCCCCAAACCGCCATGTATTTTGGGCTTGTAGAGCTTGTCCCAGGCAACTATGACCCACTTATTTTTCTTTTCCCCTCTACCCCACAGAAAGTTTCTTTGAATGCTTCTTATTTGCTACTTAATACCTTAAGGATAGGGATGGATACAAACATGAAAATGGGAATGGCCTGCAATATCACCTGAGTGAGCACCAATTACCCTGTAAAGTTTAAAGCTCTGCATGTCAAATTGTTGATTTTGTCCTGAATTTTGTTTGGAATTGGTTCCCATATTTTCTTACACAGAGGTTTGTCAGTAAGAGGAATGCCAAGATATTTGGAGGGTAATTATTCCCTTTGAAAACTAAGAATCCTGGTAATATTTCTTTGTATAGCAATATTAATGTTAAAGAAGAAAAGTATGGACCTGTTTTGGCTTACCTCTATGCCTGCTACCATATTGAAATCATTTAAGATCTCTTTGATTGTTCTTTCCTCGCTAACTATTGGTACACCCTGCAGCATAGTATAATCCACAAATTGTTGATGAGTGTTAGCCTCTCCATCTGGGGTGAGCTTGATCCCCTAAATTCTACCTTCAACATTTTCCAATTTGATTTCCCTACCAAGCCCTTCTATCATGAGGACAAAGAGGAAGGGAGAGAGCGGATCACCTTGTCTGAGCCCTCTAGAGGGTGTAAAAGTGTTAGAGGGAGCTCCATTAAGCAGAATGGAGAAACTGGTTGAGGTGACTAGTGCCATAACTCATCTTATCCAATTTCGGTTAAAGCCATATGATTTTAGAATGGCTCTAATGTAAGACAAGTTGAGTTTATCATATGCCTTCACAAGGTTCAATTGAATGATCATACCTGCTTTCTTGTTGCTTTTGAGAGAGTGTACCACCTCATGTGCTTGGATGATTTTGTTGAGAATATGTCTTCCTTCCACATACCCTGTTTGCTCTTCTGAGATGAGGGAAGGTAGTAGTGGCTTGAGTCTATTGGCTATCACTTTCGAGATGATTTTATACACTACATTACATAAGGCGATGGGCCTAAACCCATCCAGAGTAATGGCATTCTCCTTTTTGGGGATTAAATCTATAAAGGTCACATTCAAAGCTTTCATAACCTTTTCGTGTTGTCTTAAGTATTCCACCACCTCTAGAATGTCTTGTTTGACTGTATCCCAACAGGCTTTGAAGAAATCAACGTTGAAACCATCTGGGCCTGAAGCTTTTCCATTTTGCATTAACTTGATCACCTCACTGACTTCCTCTTCCAAGACTGGCCTGTTGAGATTGTGGTTGTCCTCGCTAGTGACCAACTTGGGAATGCGTTGGGTGATCTTATCAATGAACCTAGATCTATCATCCATAGGCTCTTTTGCAATGTCAAAGAACTATTGTACCAGGGTTGATTCCATGTCCATATGTTCGAAAAGCTCCATACCTTGAGAATCCTTTAGCTTTGTGATTCTGTTATGTGCCCTGTGGGCCATAGTTGATTTGTGGAAGAACTTAGTGTTCCTTTCTCCCTCTTTGATCCATTGAATTCTGGATTTCTATCTCCAAAATGTTTCCTCTTGAAGGAAAGGCTTCTCCCATTATGTTTGCAGAGAATCAATTAGGTTTTGTCTTTCCTCATTGAAGCCCTCTGTGATGTTGATCTGATTGAGTTCCTGGAGTTTTTGTTCAGTACTTATTCTAGCCTTGATGATATCCCTAAATTATTTTTTGTTCCAGTCCTTAAGTTTAGATTTAATGTGTTTTAGTCTTTGTTGGAGAATGTACATCTTGGTACCCTCAATATTCAAATCCTCCTTCCACCAATTGGAAATGTTACTGATGAAATTGGGGTGAGAGAGCTAGGCATTTTTGAATCTAAAAGGCCTATTCCTCATAGTGCCCATAAAGGAAGCTTCTAGCTATATCAGCCAATGATCTAAGCCTCCAAATAGCAGAATGGACATTGTGATGGTTGATCCTATGAGGATGAGATCCTCAGAAATGATAAACCTATCCAGTTTTGATGCCACTTGGGAAACCCCTCCTCTTTTGTTGTTCCAAGTGAAGTTTCCATTTATAGTCTCGGTATCCACTAGTCCCATGTTCATGAGGAAATATTGGAAGACTTCAGAGTCTCTGCCAAGCTGTCTAGTGCCTCCTTTTTTTCCGAGAGAGATCTTATCATATTGAAGTCACTTGTAAGTATCCAAGGTATATTGGGATAACATGCTCTGAGACCTTCCAAGGAGGTGAACAACTTGAGTTTATTAGCTTTTTTTTGAGGGCCATATACATCAGTTATCATGTAAGTCTCCTGGTCACCTACGGGACTACACACTAAAGAAAGATAGTTCCTGGACACTTTAGCATCCAGGATTCCTAATTTCTGTGGATCCCACAATGTGAGAATCCCACCTATAGAGTTATTAGCTTTAAATTCCAAATAATAATACTTGATTAACCATTTATTATGAATTTCCCTTATTTTCTCCATAGAACATTTTCACCATATCTTGTTTTACTTCTTTTATTCTATTGCTGAGATTTCTTTATTTCCTTCTACTACCTAAACCTCTAATATTCCAAGTTGTAAGCTTCATTAAGAAAGGTTGGTAAAAGAATAGCTAGTAAGATCTTTCATCTTACATGAGTTAATCAATAGTTTCCCACATTCAGTTAGTAGTTCATTCTGTATTTTCCTTCCTCTTTCCTTCTTGAGTTTTTTGGAGATAGTGTTGGTGAGTTCTCCATCATTTTCACCCCACTCTACTCTTGGCTTTCGTGGTTTATTTTGACACCAGTTCCCTTCGATTGTGCCCTCCATAGATAGAGTTGTTGGACTTGATCATAATCTTATTTTGGTAATGAGTCCACTCCTTTGTTCTTTCCTTGTTCCAGAAATTGTTCTAGATCTAGATTTTCCCTGTCTAGCATCTTCTATAGCTCATGATCCTTTGTACCTACCTCACTTGGGATCATCTCATGGTCCTTGCTGATCTCCATGCAACTTTTTACCTCCTCTATCTACTGGTTTTTTACTGGGATATTCTCCATTTCAGTTTCCATATCCTGCTCCTTAGGGACATTCTTGTTAAACACACATGGGCAACAAGGACAATATGAAAGATAATCAGGAGAGTACAATTTTTATTAACAAGAGATATACATTTATAGTAAAATATGTGACCGTTGGGTTTCACATCCCAAGGTCTCTTGGACTCCTT
>APFE031292719.1:0-12583 GCA_000404065.3 Pinus taeda
ATCTTCCGCCTGGGCATGATATGGGAACAGGTCTGCCATGTTGAATATAGGTGATATACCTATATCAGGTGGCAACTGAATTTCATACGCATTCGCTGAAAATTTCCGCAAAATTTTGCATGGGCCGATTTTCTTGAATTTCAGCTTGTTATACGTACCCTTAGGAAACCGCTCCCAGCATAGGTGCGCAAGTACTTCTTCTCCAACATCAAATTGTACCTCTCGTCGCTTTGTGTCTGCGTGCTGTTTGTATTTCTGTGTGCTATCCTGTAATCTCAACTTAACCTTTTCATGAAGTTCACTTATGGCTTCAGCAAAATCCTCCCCATCTGCACTTCTTCGTTCTAGCTGTCCAAAATCTCGTAGTTCGTGTACCCCTAGAGGATGCATTCCATACAAAATCTGAAATGGGCTAAATCTGGTGCTCCGATTGGGCGAATCGTTATATGCGAATTCTGCCTTGGCAAGAGCTCGATCGCATAATCATGAATTTTCTCCTGTAAAACTTCGTAATAAATTGCCCAAACTCTTGTTCACCACCTCTATCTGTCCATCAGTGTGCGGGTGATATGTAGAACTGAAATTTAATTGCATGCCCAATGTTTTCCACAGGGTGCGCCAAAAATGTCCTGTGAATTTCACATCCCTGTCTGAAACAATAGTCCTCGGTAAGCCATGTAATCTAACAACTTCCGTGAAAAACAGGTGTGCCACATTCGTGGCGTCACTAGTTTTCCGGCAAGCAATAAAATGAGCCATTTTTTAGAACCTGTCTACCACCACCATCACTGAATCATATCCCTGTTGCGTTCTAGGTAATCCTAGGAAAAAATCGATGCTGACTGAATCCCACGGTCTACTTGGAACTGGTAGGGGTGTGTATAATCCAGTATTCTGGCTGTGTCCTTTCGCCAGTTGGCAGACTTTGCATCTGGTTACATATCTCTGTACATCCCGGTTCATCTTTGGTCAGTAATAAAAATTTCCTAGCTGTTCCAACGTTTTATCGACTCCAAAATGTCCTGCTAAACCGCCACTGTGTTTCTCTTATACTAAATTTTCCCTCATCGAACAATCCGGAATACATAGTTGTCCACCTCGAAATAATAATCCTTCCTGTAAATTAAAATCTAGGCATGGTCTTGTATTCCTTAAGACAAGATTTTGGCATGCTTCAAAAGCTTCCTTGAAATCCGCGTCCAACTGGTACAAATCCTTCAAATACTCAAATCCCATCACCTGTATGCCACTGTCCTGTAAGAGCAAGGCTCTTCTACTTAAAGCATCTGCCACTTTGTTGGCTTGCCCACTTATGTGTTTTAGCACAAAAGTAAAGCTCTGTAAGTACTCGACCCACTTGGCATGCTTATGGTTCAATTTGTGCTGCTACGTTACATATTGTAATGCTGAATTATCAGAGAACAAGACGAACTCGTTGCCTAGTAGGTAGTGTCTCCAATGTTTTAAAGCTTGGACTACTGCATAGAACTCTTTATCATATGACGAATACTTCTGCCGACTCTCATTTAGTTTTTCACTAAAAAATTCCACTCGTCTATCCTCTTGGCTGAGCACAGTGCCAATAGTTGTCCCACTTGCATCGAAACGAACCTGAAAAGGTTTACTAAAATCGGGCAGTCTCAAGATCGGCCTCTCTATTATTTTCCGCTTCAGAAGTTGGAAACTGTCTTCTGCCGCCTTGGTCCAACAAAAAGGTTGGCTAGCCTTTTTGATGGTCTCTAGCATTGGTGCGCAGATCTCACTAAAATTCTTAATAAATTTTCGATAAAAACTTGCTAAACCGTGAAAGCTACGTACCTCAAACAAACTTTTAGGTGATGGCCAACTCATAATTACTGAAATATTTTCTGGGTCCATCTTTAACTCGTTCTCCGCAACTACAAATCCGAGATATATCAGCTCCTTCTGCAAGAAAGTGCACTTCTTCAAATTTATCAGCAGCTTGTTCTGCTGTAGCTTTTCGAATACCCTTCGAATATGCTTAAGGTGTTCTCCTTTCGTCCTGCTGAAAATTAAAATATCGTCCAGATAGACTATCACAAATTTTCCGATAAATTCCTTTAACATTTCATTCATCAGTCTCATGAAAGTACTCGGAGCGTTACTCAATCCAAATGGCATGACTAGCCATTCGTACAGTCCTTCGTTGGTCTTGAAGGTTGTTTTCCATTCGTCTCCCTCTCTAATCCTGATCTGATGGTATCCACTCTTCAGATCTATTTTCGTAAAATAAGCTGCCCCACTAAGACAATCCATCATGTCGTCCATTCTAGGCAAAGGAAACCTGTATCGAATTGTGATTTTGTTTATAGCCCGCGAATCGGTACACATTCGCCATTCTCCACCTTTCTTTTGTGCTAGTATTGTTGGTACTGCACAGGGGCTCATGCTTTCTCTGATGAGTCCCTTATCCAACAACTCCTGTACTTGTTTGCGTACTTCTTCATTGTCCTTCGGACTCATCCTGTACGCTGCCTTATTTGGCAAGCTTGATCCTGGTATAAAATCAATGTGATGGCTGATACTCCTTTTAGGAGGCAACTTATCAGGTAACTCATCAGCCACAATTTCTTGGAATTCTTCCAATATCTCCTGTATTTCCTTAGGTAGTTCTGATTTTTCCAAGTTCAGTAACACTAGTTTCATCCTCCTCACAGCTGTAAAATTAACTTCATTTTCCTCTACCTGTTTCACAAAATTTTTTCCTCCAACTAACAGTGCCTTTGTTCTGCTTGATTCTGCTGTTTCTTCTTCTTTGATGGGTACAAGTGTGTGTTTAACCCCATCCTTCGTAAATTTATAGCAATTGGTCTTCCCATCGTCCGTCACCTTCTGATCATATTGCCATGGTCTTCCAAGCAGTATATGGCACACGTCCATTGGCATAATATCACAGACCACCGTGTCATGATACTTGCCAATGTGAAACTCTACCTCACATTGTTCATTAACTAACAGCTAGTGGCCTTTCTGTAGCCACGACACCTTGTAAGGTGTGGGGTGCTTCAGCCTTTTCAACCCCAGTTTTTCCAAAATCTCAGTGCTAACCAAGTTATCCATACTCCCGCTGTCTATTATCACTTTACAACATTTTCCATGCGATTTACAGACTGTCTGAAATAGTGCTTTTCGTTGTGTTGGTTCAGTCACCTCCTTGGTTGGTTTTAGCAGCACTTTATTTAAAATCAACGCTTCTCCCGTTTCCGCCATGTCCTCCACCTCCCATGGGTGTGCTTCAGATTCTTCAGGTTGTATCATAAATGTTCCCCTCTGACCTGTCTGTTCAACTTCTGGAAATTCAAAGGATTGATGCCCCCATTTATGGCACCTGTAGCACTAGACACTAGTCCCTCTTCCACGGCCATTCCCTCGTCCTCGCTGATATGACCGACCTCCTCTCGTGCTGTCTCCTTTCTCTGTTGTCCTTGAAGTTTTAGAACTATTTCCTTCTTCGTTGTTCCCAGCGGTCATTCCTCTACCGTAGGACTGTCCCCGTCCTCTACCATTCCCTCTCCCTCTCCTGTTATTTTGTTTCCGATTGATTTTCTCTTCAGCCTTCACAACACTCTGAAAGGCTTCTTCAATACTTCGGGGAGAAAGAATACTGATTTCATCCAGAATTTCCATCCTCAAGCCATTTACATACCTCGCTGTTTTTTCTGGAGTTTCATCCGTATAACAAGCACGTAGATTTACCCGGTAAAACTCTTCTGTATACTCTTTGACAGCCATACCCTTTTGTCTCAAATTCTGTACTCGACGACATAGTTCAACCTGGTAATCTTTTGGCAGAAATCTGCCTTTCAATTTTTCCACCATTCTTGACCATTTTCGTATGGGCAATTTGTTCAACCTTTTTCTGTCTGCTTGGACATTGTCCCACCACAAGAGGGCATGTCCCTTTAACTTAGTAGCAACGAACTTGACTCTTTTATCCTCCCTGACTTCCTCATTTTCGAAATATTTATCTAGTTCACTTATCCAGTCCAATAGGACATCTACAAACAGACTGCCATCGTAATTAGAAATCTCTGTTTCGGGTTTGCTGCTGGCCAATAAAATTGAACGCAACAATCTCAATTCTGGAGCTTCTTCATCTGACCCGTCTGTAGCAGTTAACGCTTCTTCGTCACTGTCATCTCCCAGTTTCGGGTCTCTTCGCCTACCCGCTTCCACTGCTTCCAAACGAGCTGTAAGAACTCTAACCTGCTCTCTCAATCCTTCATCTTCTCCTCGGCGTCCACCTCTCCCACGTCCTCGTCTTGGTGCTTGCACCTCTGCCATCTTCCTCTATATATATATATATATATATATATATAAACTGCTCTGATACCACTTGATGGGGCCAGCCCACGTGGTCCCGCGCTATCCCAACTTACGTGGACATACACTATTAAACTGGCTCAGATATATGGTAATTGCAAATTGATTTTGGTTTTAATTAACGATCAAACCACGGTACCTGGTATTGTTTCTCCGTAGGACACCTACCCTCCTCGAATTTGACAAACCCTAATTCACTTTTTACTGCCCGGTTCGTGCCTCTACTGTCATTCTTACCTTCGTTACTTGGTCTCTGCGAGCTCTGTATGGTTTTGGTTCTGCCTCTGGGTTGTCTTTGTCTGTGGTGAAACCTTGTTGAATTTCCGTCGGTCCTGTGGTGAAATAATGTTGCTTAGCTATGCCTGGTCGTTACTGTGAGACTGTATATTCGACTCCAGGTTGTGTTGGTGAGCTACTGTGACTCCATCATGCATTCGGTTCGTTTTTATGACTGTAAGAACATTTCTGGGTTTGCTCTTATGAATACTGTCGGTTCTGGTCTTCTTAGAAAATTTGTGGTGAATACCTGTAATGTATAATGTCCAGTCCGCTCAGTTGACAGATGCACAGGTCGATGGAATTTCATCTTGTTTCTTCTCCGGCGCTCGGCTCTGTAGACAAGGTATGTCTCCATTTCATGCTATCATTCTTTTTCCTCCGTTTGTGCTGGAACTTACGTTTCGCAGCCCCTCTGTGGACAGGGTCTCTGTTTCGCGTTGTGTAGGCCTTTGGTTCCGGCTCACTGTAAGGTATGGTTACTTCACCTTAACAATACTCAGGGTTTTATATTTACAACATCATCGTTTCATTTTCTTGTGCAGGGGTTTTGGCTGGTTAGAAACCCCGACCCTCCACCTTATGTTTCGCTTGCAGATGTGGCCGGTTCCCGTGTCTTCACAAGGGCTTCTATCGATTCCACCCGGGTAGCTCTGCTCTCGTTTTATTTTCTTGCAATGATTCTTGGTCTTAGTCGCGTTTGCAGTCGCTTGTTTTGTGAACTGTTGGCTTATCTGATGAGTCTGGGCGTATTGGGTTTACTCAAACCCTTAGTCGTAACGTAGGAGGGTTTTTATGGGTCGTTTATAACTTGGTTCGGTGAACCCTCGATGTACAGTCTATGTAATTTTTTATGTAGAAATACAATGTAATATACAACGATATATAAACTTGTTTACAGCTAGTTCTGGTGGCTTACCCGGTTGCTGTTGCGGTCTAGTTTGTGCCTCTGTGTTTGCTGGTTCTTTCCGTCTTGTGCTCACTTTCGTCTCGGCCAGTTAATAGATTCTTGGATACTGTAAAACACTATTATTATATTTAACTGAAATGAAATGATGATACAACACTGTACATGTGGATTTTTGTTACTGAGGACATATGTATATTTGAACAGTTTGTTTGCTCGTGCACTCAATTAGATGAAGGAAAAAATGTATATCTATTATTCTCATGCAAATGCTCCACTGCTGAACCCCTCTGGGTTATCTCGCTTGTCTTTTTATACAATATTTTTGGGCAGTTTGATAACTGCTGGTAGTTATTCTATTACAGTTTATTTTGCAGTTACTGTAGGCATGATTTTCTTGACTATCAATTTGTTTACTTTGTCTACCTTTCTACCATAGGAGTTCGTTGTTTACATCACCTATTGACACTAATCTACTCTTAACGTGTCTAACTAAGACGTGTTACAATATTTTAAATAAAATGAACAGAAATTTAAAATAACAGAAGTTAATATTGTATTTGACCATGAAAGAAATAAAACAACCAAAAAAAAATGTAGGAACTTGACAGGCTTGCTGCCCATTCAATGAACTGTTTATCATTCCCAATCTTCTTCAGAAACTATGTTCGCCCTCTCTCGGTCTTCACCCTGTTGACCAGATGCTCCTGCATCACATCCTCCATAGAAATTCATGGTTTTATGTTTCTTTATGTACTAAACATAGCTTCAATAAACTTTATATCCATACCTATTTCATTAATTACATCGTTTCTAAAGGATTATAAGATTGATTAATCAATTCTCATTATGGTGCACCGAATTGAGGAGGAGAAGATTAGGTTGATACTCGAGAAGATTTTGTTGATTTTATATATATAAAAGCATGCTTTACAACTAGAGAACTATGTTTTTCATATAAGAAATTTATTTGTTTATTGTTTTTTGAAGTTTATGAAGTAATATTGCAATTGTATTTTGTAGACACATGTATTCCTATAAGTTTTTTTTCAACTATTACATGAATAGTAAACAAAGATAGTGGTATTTTTTAAAAGAAAATTAGTTTTGAAAATTTTGTGTTATTGTTTTTTCAATTTTCCTCTTTAAATTCCTTCAAAAAAATTGAAGCATTATGTTTAACAGAAAATAGATGAAAAATATGATATAAATTAGAAAATTTCAAACCCATATTCCATTGGAAGGAATATTCCTTCATCAATCCAACATGATCCAATCCACCACCTAAAGACAATTTTTTCCTTAATTTCACTAGGGTACAAAATGTTGTTGCAACAAATTTTGCATAAGAAAAATTCTTCCCTAATTTCACTAGGGTACATAAGCCTGTTGTAGAACATTTTGGATGAAAAATTCTTCCCTAATTTCACTAGGGTACAAAATCCTGTTGTAGAACATTTTGGATAAGGGGTACTGGAAATGTGTATTTTAAGACCTTGAAAGCACAATCAAGTGCCTAAATTTTCAATTCAAATATATTGATAAATCTATTTTCTTAGGGCTTAAGAAACTTGATCGACCACTTACAAATGTATCAATTGGGTCTAGTGCTCTTCTTTTTTACCTAAACACCCCTCTCTTGCCAAAATATGAAACAAATTCTTATTCATGAGTGGTACACCATAGAATCCTTCTCCATTGATGGTCCATGATCATAATAGAGGTTTTCTTTTCTCTTCTTCTCACATAGTCTCACTGATAGAAAAAATGGTCTTTTTCACATAAGCCTTTTTAGCTAATTTGAATCAATGAAAGATCACAATATTTCTTGAAATTGTATTAATGGATTTTAATATTTTTAGTGTTGATGCAAAGACTTAATCCTAGTTGAAAAATACCACGAATATACAATATTTTTTATTATTATTAATTAGTGTAGCTAATTATTATAAGATTTGAAGAATAAGTTGATATGTATAGAGAATATCATGCATAAAAATATAATGCACAATATTTTATATTTCGTTAACATACCATGTAATAATAGACTTTCTCTAATACTTTGAAATAGGATTTGGTTATGCAAGATAATGATAATTGCAAGGATTGTTTCAATATAAATTGATAATAAGTAATCACTTCTAGGTTAGAGAAACAAATAAGTGATTCACACCTCCATATTAATTCTTTAGAACAAGAAATTTTGGAGATTAGTTGGTCCATCTTAAGCATTATAATTATTGAAACAAGAATATAATGTGAAGTACAAAAAAATTATGGTCACTTCAATTTTCTTGGATTTTGTAAGCTTGTGACAGCCTTTTAGTTATAGTGAAGTAGTTACCTTTGTTTTATCCTACATAATCTCACATAAAAATATCCTAAAAGTCATGTAAATTGTTGTTCCATTACATATTCTATTCAAAGTTTAACTAATTGGTACCAACTAAACCCTTTAACTTGATAAATTTGGTTCTCATATTCAACTTAAAGATAGGGAACAATCTCCATTGACAACATATACCAAAATATAAAGATGTCAAAAAAAAATTAAATACTCTCACTGAAGTCTACTATTCATATTCAAGAAAGTCATAATGTTATTGAGAACAAAGGGTTGTATGCACAACTAGTTTATACGGTTATAAGTCAAGTAGATTTGATTTAATTTATTGTTCCTCCACATTTAAGGTATGTTCTAAATTATTTATTATAACAAGGTTACTATATGTCAATTTCAAGTTACAATTTAGGTAGAAATGTCTTTTATATTTTATGCTTTACTTTGAAATTGTTATTTTTAAATTTAAAAACAAATAAATGTTATTTTAAAATTTAGTTTTTTATTTTTTTGCTTTGCCATCAACCATTGAGTCTTTCTAACTTTGAAATTGTCAATGTTTTACCTCAAAAGAAATTAAGTGGTGTTTTTAAATTTAACTTTTTACCTTTTACTTTACATATTTTAAAATTTCAACGGTTAATTAATTTGGTTTATTATTTTTTTATTTACCATTCTTTTCTTTTTGTTCGTGGAACTTTAACAAATCTAATTAATATTCATCATTCTAAATTTAAATTTAAGTAAATTTTTGCTTTTTGGTAACTTTTTGCTTTTTATGAGTGTTGTACTTAGTATTTCTTGAATTCAATTAAGAGTTCGTACAAAAATTCGAGCAGATTCCAAGCCGAATTCACAATCCCAATCTCTTCATAGGCGTTTCCTCGGTGTTCATACCATTCCTTTTTCTTTTTGTTGGAACTTTAACGAATCTAATTAATATTCATCAATCTAAATTTAACTTTTTGTTTTTTGGTAACTTTTTGCTTTTTTTGAGTGTTGTACTTAGTATTTCTTGAATTCAATTAAGAGGTCGTACAAGAATTCGAGCAGATTCCAAGCGGATTTCACAATCCCAATCTATTCAACCGTAACATTTAGTTAAGAGCTGATGGAGAGATCTGAATCCTACAGCCGTTTCCTATGTGTTCAAGCGGATTTCAAAATAGTAATCTGTCGCAATTGTTTCCAAATGTGCCGAATTTTTTCAAGACGTATTATATGAGCATATTAGACCATAAGTCAAATTAGATATATGAAGTTCGTGTGTTCGATCCACAATGTTGTGGCCTTTGTATCTTTGTTGGGAGAGTGTCATGTGTTCGATCCACAATCTTGTTGTCTCTTTATGTTTGTGGCGATAGGGTCGATCCACAATCTTGTTGTCTCTGTATGTTTGTGGGGATAGGGTCGATCCACAATCTTGTTGTCTCTGTATATTTGTTGACAGAGCGTACTGAATATATGAAAGTATAGTGTTCCATTCACGTTACTCTGTTTCTTTGTGAAGACACCGTTTGGTCCTGTGTTCGATCCACGCCCCTTTGTCCCTATGTATCTTTGTTGGGTCCTGTGTATCTTTGTATCTTTATTGGGAGAGCGGCTCTATATTTTTGTTGGGGACTGGATATATGAAAGTCCTGTGTTCGATCCACACTCAACTCAGCTAGCACTTCATAAGTCTACTTCAAATCACTTCATAACTCTACTTCAAATCACTTTGGAGGTAAGGAGGCCATTTCCGTCCATTCAAATTATCTTAACATTCTTGACGCATTCAAATTATCTTAGCATTAGCATTCTTGACGCATGCCTCTTCTTCGATCTTTGTTTTAATGTCTTCGCTATAAAAATTTTAGGCAACTATGGATACCGTTTATGAATAGTTTTGTTTGCATATTTTGAAGCCAACATTTTTCTGCAACTATGGATAGGGTTTACGGATAATTTCGTTGGGAAAATAATTGTTCTAACGTGTTGTTTATAAAAAAAATCTGCAACTACCGATATCGTTTAGGGGTAATTTTGTTTGGAGATTTAAAACCATGGTTTAGCGATAATTTTGTTTGCAGATTTAAAACCATGCCTCTTTTTGAGCGTTGTTTTAAAACCATGGCTCTTTTTGAGCGTTGCTTTAATGTAGGTTTATAATTTTTTCCTGCAACTATGCATATTGTTTATGGATAATTTTGCTTATGGATAATTTTGGTTGCACATTTGAAATCATGCCCTTTTTAGAGCGTTGTTTTAAAGTACGGTTTGTAATTTTTTGTTTTAAAGTAGGGTTTGTAATTTTTTCTTTTAACTATGAATATCGTTTATGAATAATTCTGTTTTTACATTTGAAACTATGTATCTTCTTCAAGCCTTGTTTTAAAGTAGGGTATATAATTTTTTCATATAATTATAAATAGCAGCATTTATGGACAATTTTGTTTGTACATATGAAATGTTGAGCAGTTGTTTATAATTCTTTTTTCTGTAACTATGAGAAATCTTATTGATACTTGTCCTGTTATATTATACTTTTTATTCACACGTTGCAAACTCTGACCACTTCGTCATCAAGATAATTCCTCAATTACTATATCGCCCCAATAGTCTCCACTGAATTTTTGTATTATGGTTTCCAAGACATCAATTATATATAACTGTAGCCACATAATTATGATCCACAAACCGAGACTACGACCTTTACTTCATAGAAATTCATGCAAACATTCATCTCTTTGGCCTTTTGTCAAAGGACGGATGGAAAAACTTTTTGGTGTGATACACTTTGATGTGTCATTTTTTTGTAACTGTATTTTAATATGAAAATAGATTCAATTTTTTTTTTATTGGAATTGGAATTTGGTACTGAAATATATATTTTCGAAATTTTGAAATTTTTAATACACAAATAAATTTAATGTTTTAAATTATATTTTTAAATATAAAAATGTATCTTTAATATTTTAAAATATAAATATGTAGAAATAATGTAGGAATTGGAAGTTGGTACTCATATCATATATTTTTGAAATTTTTAATACACAAATAAATTTAAAATAGTTAGAATTATCTATTATTATTTTCTAAATATAACACGAAAATGTTGAGTGGTGTGTTAATTTTTGATGTTCACAGTTCTTTCAATTTTGATATTGAAAATCATAACTTCTATTTTGTTATAATAGGTTAAATAGAACAAAGGTATCGAAATACATCTTTGTGAACCAATACATTAGAAATACACCAATACATTAGACATATATCTTAGCATCCATTGTAATGAAGGCATACTAAGAGTTCTTTCTATAATCTTCTATTTCAGTCACCTTAACCTCATTTGGTCCAATGAACCTGAAGATATTTGTGTTTCCATTTGAGACCACATATGTGAGATTATAATATCATTATTCTTGGTGTTCCATAATACTTAATGGAGGTTTTATGAAGTATGGTTGTGTTTTGTGTATGTATGTTACTTAGGGGTTTCCATAATTTATGTTATGGTAATTGAGTTTTTATTTTATTTTATTTTTTAATGATTTAATGTAATTAATCTATTGATTTTAAATAGTTTTGGAAATCAAGAATATGATTGGTTTTTCTACACAGTTTTTGATACTATTTATATACATTTTACAAAAAAGAAAAATAATTAAATTGTTCTCATGATTACTTATTTATATTGCAAATTGTTATACATATTATTTGTTATATTATCATGTATATGTTGATATCTCAATTATCATTATAAAGAATGAATCAATAAGTATTAAAAATAAAGAGAATGAAATGATATGTAATTTTGAAATTTTTTGAGGTTTTCTGATCACGTATAGGGCGAGGGAATGGGGAGGTGGAGATGGAGCTGGTGGAGGAGGAGGAGGCGAAGGCGGTTGTGGAGGAGATTGAGGAGAGGTCGAGGTGGAGTAGGAGGAGGTGATGGAGGAGGTGTAGGAGAGGTGGAGGTGGAGTAGGAGGAGGTGGTGGAGGTGGAAGAGGTGGTGCTCGTGGTGGCGGTGGAGGTGGAGTAGTTGGAGGCGGAGGAGGAGGTGGTGGAGGCAGTGAAGGAGGTGGTGAAGGCTAAGGTGGTGGTGGAGGTGGTGCATGTTGAGGTGGTGGAGGATCTAGAGGTGGAGGAGGAGGAGGTGGTTTCAAAGGTGGTGGTGGAGGAGGAGGAGGAGGAGAAGCAGGTGAAGCTAGTGGAGGTGGTGGTCAAGGAGGAGGAGGGTTGGAGGTTAGGGAGGTGATGTTGGAGGGGGTGGTGGTCGAAGATGAGGAGGAGGAGGAGGAGGAGGTGGTGACAGAAGCAGAGGTGAAGGTGGAGGTGGAGGATGACAAGGAGGTGGCAGAGGTGGTGGAGGAGGATGAGGAGGAGTTAGAGGTGTTTGAAGAGTAGGGGGTGGTGGAGGAGGAGGAGGTGGCTGAAGCAAAGGTGGTAGAGGAGGTTGAGGTGGAGATGGAGGCAGAGGCAGAGGGGGATGAGGAGGCGGAGGAGGAGGAGGAGGATAAGGAGGAGGAGGTGGTGGTGGAGTTGAAGGATGAGGACGTAGTGGAGGTGGATATGGTGGAGGAGGAGGTGGAGGTGCTGGTGGTAGTGGTAGAGTTGGCGGTGTTAAGGTGGAGGTGGAGGTGTAGGTAGAGGAGGTGATGGTGGAGGTAGAGGTAGAGGTGGACGTAGAGGAGGTGGTGGAGGTGGTGGAGGTAGAGGAGGAGGAGGAGGA
>APFE031292726.1:5065-19674 GCA_000404065.3 Pinus taeda
AAGGTGAAGAGAGGGAAGAAGATAGAGATAAAGAGAGGGAGAGATAGATATATATGGAGAGATAAATCATGTGTGTTTGGAGGGGGTGAGATAGAGAGACAAAGAAGGATAGATAGAAGGAGATATAGATATAAATGGAGGGATGGGGGGTGGGTTGGGGAAGGAAGAATAATCCTTACACTAGATGCATTGATTTCAATGTAGATGGTGATTTCTAATCCTATTTGATTTCTTGTACTCAAAGAGATAAAATGAAGGTAGGGGAGAGGAGGAATGAAGAGAGAGAGGAGAGGAGTGGGGAGGGAGAGAAGGGTAAGGGAGAGAGAGAGAGAGAGGGAGACACAAAGATGGAGTGGGGAGATAGGTGGAGAGAGAGAAGGATAGAGGGGGAGAGAGAAAAGGAGAGAGGGAGCGATATAGTGACAAGGTTTGTGAGAGAGAGAGAGAGAGAGAGAGAGAGAGAGAGAGAGAGATGGGGGGAGAGAGAGGGAGGTAGGAGAGAAAGGGAGACAGAGGAGGAGAGAGGGAGGACAAAGAGATGGATTTCGAATGGGAGAGAGTGAGGGAAGAAGAAAGACATTAAAAGAGAAATGTGGAGAGAGAGAAAGGGAGTCAAAAAGAAGAGAAGGAGAGAGAGTGTGTGTGTGTGGGGGTGAGATAGAGAGACAAAGAAGGGGAGATGAAGGGAGATATAGATATAGATAGAGGGGGAGAGAGGGAAGAATAATTCTTGCACTAAATGCATTGTTTTCATGGTAGATGGTGATTTATAATCCTATTTTATTTCTTACACAAGATGCATTGCTTTTAGTGCAGATGTTGATTTCTAATGATATTTGATTGCTTGCACTAGATGCATTGATTTCAGTGTAGATGTTGATTTCTAATCCTATTTGATTTCTTGCACTAGATGTAATGATTTCATTGTATATGTTTTCTAATTCTGTTTGATTTTTTACACTAGATGCATTGATTTTAGTGTAGATGTTCATTTCTAATCCTATTTGATTGTTAGCACTAGATGCATTGATTTCTGTGTAGATGGTGATTTCTAATTTTATTTGATTGATTGCATTAGATGTATCTATTTCGATGTAGATGGTGATTTCTAATTCTATTTGATTGTTTCCAATAGATGCATTGATTTCAGTGTAGATGGTGATTTCTAATCCTATTTGATTGCTTGCACTAGATGTGTTGATTTCAATGTAGATGTTGATTTCTAATCCTATTTGATTGCTTGCACTAGATGCATTTATTTCAATGTAGATGTTGATTTCTAAGCATATTTTATTGCTTGCACTAGATACATTAATTTCAACATAGATGTTGATTTCTAATCTTATTTGATTGCTTGCACTAGAAACATTGATTTTATTGTAGATGTTGATTTATAATCTTATTTGATTGCTTGCATTAGATTCATTGATTTCAAAGTAGATGTTTTCTAATCTTATTTGGTTGTGTGCATTAGATGCATTCCTTTCATTGTAGATGATGATTTCTAATTTGATGTAACCTAATGTATGATGGTACATTTACTTAAAGTGATCGAATTAATAATGTGCATTGATTTCAGTGTAAGCACAAAAAAATGATTGACAATGTTCATTGAATTTTGTATTATAGTAATTCAACCTATTAATACTGGAGAGCAAGACAAACAAGGTATGATGTTTACTACAATAGTTTGAGTTAAAGAATTGAATGGTTCACTATCTCAGCTATTATTTTCATATAATCAATATGAAAAGATGGAAAAACTAACAAATAAGGTAAAAGTTTTGTAAATCTTAACACTCATTAAAAAAATAAAAATTACATTATTTCTTGACTTTTGCAAAACAAACAATAGATTAAAAAAAATAAAAATCATCAAAATATGTTGAAGAAAAGAAATTATTTCAAACATTAGCAATGAAACAAATTATTTCAAGAGTAATCTTGATACAACAATTTCTTTAAACTATTTTTCAAGATATATTTAGTAGTACCTAGAGGGACACTATTTAGAATTAATTAATTATCAAAAGTTGTGATATCTAAAATTAAATGAAATAAATGTGCAGTGTCAATCCTCTTGCAAACTATTGATAAGATTGTCTCCCTCCTTCATCAGCAACTAATTTATAAGAGACAATTACATACACATATAAAAATATAACACAACGACTATAACATTCACAAACATTACTATCCCAATCCAAACACATAAACACATAAACCACTCAAAGCATCCAAGCACAAACATACAAACCGTTCAATATAAGCAACAAAAACAAAATTTAAAAAGATAATGATATAGTCATGCCAAATAAAGAAAACAGAACGCAAATTTCAAAGTGTGAAGATTATCTCAAACATACACATAATAATGATAATTTAAAAATGTGTCATTGTTTCCCTCAACTGGAACCACCCAGATCCATCTAACTCCATATCTATCATGCACTGAGGGGGATTAAATCCCTCGAGGTGCAAACCTTTCCTCAAATTATACACTTCAAAAAGAAGGTTTGCACCTCGAGGGATTTGATCCCTCTCGACGCATGATAGATCCGAAGTTAGATGGATCTAGGTTGGTGGTAATATCAATTTCATATATAAAGAGAATATTTTAATGTTGTATAAAATAAAATATTCAATTTCCCAATAAAAAAATAATTGAAAGTTAAAAATAAAATAAAATAAATAAAAAATGTCAAATACTCTCTAATAAAGATAATAAGATGAAGATGTGTAATTCATTCAATTCTTAATATAAAATTAATATATAGCATTTAAAAAAAAATCATAATAATAATAATAAATCTATAAAATATTTTAATATACATGATTTAGTAATATTGAACTATACCTAAAAATATATTACTAACAAATAAAACCAATATGTGCAATTGTAGTCCATAAATAAAATGTCTCAATGCACAATATTAGGTAAAATATTTTAATATTAACTATGTATATATTATATATTGTTTAATTTTTTTTATCTATATAGCATAAAAACAATTAAATAAATAAAATTTTATGGTAAAATGTTTGAATTAATGTCACTATATTTTACATTTTGGTCTTTTTTAAGGGCATTTTTTTTTTGTCAAATTGCATTCAAACCCAACGAAGATTTTTTAGACTTACAAGTTTAAGTTATATACTCTATATAGCATTCAAAAATACTAAACAATAAAAAATTACACATTATATATATAGAAAATACAACCAATATTTACCACTTTATCCAGCTATAAATACGCAGAATAGTGTATATCCAAAATAAAATTGAAACAAATACATTATCCCACGATGCTACCCACCATAAAATTGAAACAACTACATTATCCCACACTTATGGAAACAAGTAGATTATCCCACCGCTGCCCCGTGTATTAATGTATTAATGACTAAATAAACAAATTAATATGACTTGCCTGCACCATCGAAAAAACTACAATTTTTTTTCCAAATTTTATACTCTAGTAAAAATATAATACATTTGATCTCTAAACCCATTCTAAATCCATGATTAAAATGAAAGAAATTACAAGGATATCACAACATTTAAATAACACCTTCAACATAAAATGATATATTGTATTGGCTTATCAATATCGGCAAGGGCTAACCAGCTTGCCATAGGGCATTAAATGCCCAGGTACATGCATGCTCTATAACAAAATAACACATAGCCTTTATTTTTAATTTATGTAGCCCTGTTATATTTTATTATAGAGCATGCATGTACCCGGGCATTTAACCCTATGGCAAGCTGATTAACCCTTGCCATCAATATCCACGTTATGAGCGCAAATGTAACCCTACATTTTTAAATATGGTTTTCATCATCATCTTACGCCTCCTATTCATTTGTTTACTTCTGGGTCATCTGGCTTATCATTATCCACGTTATGAGCTCAGATGACATCATCCACGTCATCATGAATGAAAGCATACATTTTTAAATATGGTTTTCATCATCATCTTACGCCTCCTATTCATTTGTTTAGTGCTGGGTCATCTGGGTCAATTCAACGCCCTCAAATCTCACATCTTTATAATATGGATTTCTCACTGCTGCATTGCTGGTTTGCTATAACATTTGTTGTGTTAATTTGATTTGTTGGGTTTCATTGCTTCCACAAATCAAAGCCCTCAAATCTTTATTATATGGATTCCTCACTGCTCGAATTCCAGGAATACGGTCCAGAGCGTCTTGATTTTTAAAGACATACCTGTTATTCAAATAGCATTTCATCTTCATACTCAGTCATGTATGCAGCAATTTCACTGGCGACCTACAGGCAGGCCCAACAGACGCAGGTTCCATTCCTGCCGCCTCCAGGTCCTCACTCTGCATATTTAATCTTTCAGGGAGATGATCAAGAAGAGAAGACGGACCGGCTGGGAAGGAGACCGGCGCTAAAGTTACCTTTGCCTCAAGATAGATGCTTGAAAATCATGGGCAGTGAAAATGAGACATAAGTGTATTTTATTCCTGTTTTAGGCCAACCCATCTCTTCCAATCGCTACTATGTCGTTCTAGCTGGAGGCATATATAAAGGGTAACTATATTTGCTAATTATTAGACTCTGTTCTTTACAATAAAGGTTAATTTTCTGCACAAAGGGGAGGTGTAGTTTCCATTCAGATGCGTTAAATTTCTGCACAGAAGGGAGCTGCACTCTACAGTTAGGGTGGGGGTCATCCATTAATTCTTAATTCTTCATATGTCTGTGTATTGAATATAAATTGTCGATTGGCTGCAATAAATATATAGATACTGGAACAGAGTCATCCAAGCCCAGCTCACATTTGTTTATAAATCCCAAACTCATCCAAACCCAGGTGAGAAATTGATCAGAATCATTTTTTGTTTGTGTACAGATTGGTGTTAACCTGCCCCAAAGATGAAGACATGGTTACATGCATCTGTAGCTGTATTGAGGACATTAATCCGGGACCTTTGGAAGCCAATAATCCGTATCAACAGATCCAGATAATTTCAGAGGCAAATCGATTCAATGCAAAGAGCATCACTTCGGATGGTTTCCCTCCCCAGTTTCTTCGCGAGAGAGATTGGAGAATCGAAGCCAAAGAATTACGCGGTTCACATGGCAGACTTGCATGTGTTGGAGGCAACAATACTTCCTTGAGGGCACAATTGCCCCCTTTCAATTTCCCGCTCTCAGAGAAAAGATCACCAATTGTGACAGTCGGTGAATGATACTGCCCCTTTATCTTCATAAATGAAAGGGGCAACAGATTTGAAGATCCCAAGATTCAGGTGATGGAGACTCCCTTCTACAGAATGCATCTAGAAAAGTTTTGGGAGGAGATTTACAGTACTGAAATCACCACTGGTGGGGAAGACATATTTGTGGAGAGAACAGTAAGGGTGAAAGAAGCATCACTATCTGGATCAGTAGCAGTTGAAGAAAGTAGAGATAGAGATGGGAATGTTTGGATCAAGGGACTAGGGAGGGAAAGAGGAGAATCGAAGGGAGTAAGGCTAAGCTGGCATATTATTGCAAAAATGAGGGCTGATCAAGGTAGGGATGGATCAGGAGAAATGGACAGAGATGTGAGAGTGGAGAAATTATTCAAGAACAACGGGATTGGGAAAAAGTTTGTGTGTCTGGTTATAGTGGAAAGGTATGTATTGAAAAGAATGGATGGAAGTGTGATGCTGACTTACTCATTTACACATTGTGACCAATTAAAAGGGAAGTGGGGCTTTAAGTAACTTCAAACACAGGGGAATTAGGGAAATTTTAGAGAACTTCCAATTGTTGGACAGTCATGTAAGAGACACAGAATATTATTTGGGGTATTTGGGTTATGGGAATCATGGCTGGTAAGTTTGTCTAGTTTAAATATTTTCTGACCAAAATATGTATTTTTTTTTATTTTTTTCACATATTCCACGATAAAAATAGATATTATTATGAATATGTTCAGATATTATTATAAACATAGTTTGAGATTTTAATTTTTTTAACTGTGAATTTTAATATAAATTGTGTTTATTAATTTATTATTAATGATTAAATTAGTGAATACAATATAAACGTTTTCAAAGTTTGTTATTTCATATAAAAACTCTAGATTATATACTTTTGTATTACTAGTTCTTTCTAAGGTAAGATTTTAGTAATTCCATTTGTCTATTGATCACTGCTAGTATAACACTAATTAATGCAATTTTTTTTCAATATTATAAAAAACTTTATTTTTTAAATATTTGAGTTGATCATAATTTGAAGGCCTTATTGCAGCCTTTGCACAATATAATGTCATGTGGATAACTATCACATAGATGGTTGCAATATTCATGCATGATATTAGATATTTGTGTAGTATTTTTTATTCTTGAGCTTTGCAAGAAAACAATCTAAAAATAAAATCCTTGAAAATAGTTCATACTCAAGTAAATAACATATTTACTTCTTGATCTTGGACTTTTGTGGCCCCTATTGATTATGAGAGACTTTTGTGATCCATATTGATTATGAAATTGGCTTTCAGATCAATCACATCATTAAGTTATGGTCGAGGTTTCAAACCATCTAATGTGGTTCATCCTCTATTACTTCCTTTGCATAAAAAATGGATACGGATAAGATGTAAATATATATATTTACTAAGAGTTACTTTCCACCATTATTTATGTTTTTTTTTACACTAAGTAAAACTGTAAATGTGTAGGCTTACTAGTGGTTAGTAGTAAATACACACCAAATTTTATGCAAGTCGTTGTGCCTAGGCAAGAAATTAATTTATCCACTTCACATCTAAATTTATTAATTACTACTAAAAGTAAGACTTTAAGATTTGATTTGCCTATTGACCACTATATTAATTTAGCAGTAATTAGTGTAGGTTATAGTTTTTTTTAGAAATTTTTCTCAAATCATAATTTATAACTTGAGTGGCACAACCTAAGCTGTCCTACAACATTAGTTACAATTAAGTACAAAAATAGGGTCATTTAGATACTTTTTATATGAATATTTTGTTATATTTTATATTTTGTTACTTTGGTTAATTTAAGAAAATATGAATAATCTAAATCTTAATAAGTTATTAGTCCCTGGGACTATAGGATTCTCTTCATGTTGACATGCGTTGATTCTTAACAATTTTCCCAAGTTTATTGTAATTATAACCAAAGTTTTGAGAAAATGTTTAATATTCCTATTTTCTCGTAAATTCAAAAATAATTTTCTAATTTTTTAGTAATCTTATTTCAAATTTTTAGTTGGCTTACGGAACTCTAATGGGACATAATTCTCCTAGTGAATGGTGTTTTATTTTTGCTATTTATCAGTCCTTGACAATTCATTTAAAAATAAAAATCTGAATTGTCATTCCGTTGATGAGAGCTCTGATCACTTACATTGTTATGCTATTGCTCTACCCAATGCTGCCAGCATTGGCACGGTTGTAGGTCCTTCACGTAGGTGAGAGAGGACTAAACAAATAACATATGGAAATATTAATTTCAAGTTGTGTTTCACTGTCTACACAATAATTCATTATGATACCTCTTGTGCAGAGCTTTTTGTGTGCAGAAAGCTCTACTAAAATAAAGCTTCGCACACTGATAAACATTGTTTAATCAAGAGACGAACTCTCAGTGGTGATGCATAATGAGAGTGGTGATATACACATTATAATATAAATCTCTTTTGGCATTGCCCTTTTAATTGTCGTGAGTACAAATTTGTGGTAGGAAGATGATTGTTTTGGATCCAAAACTTAGCGGGCCGCTAATGATGATTGCTCAAACATCTCTTTTGAAGTTTAGCATGGACTTTTTCATTGTTGTCTTCTTTCCATTCTGTCGCTATTTAGACAAACTAGTCTATTTGTAAACCAAGACTCCCATTACCAGAAAAGAGGAAAGGAAATGAGGTTTCCAAAACCACTGTGCTTCTTTGTTCAAAAATGTTTACGTCAACGAACTCGATCTCTCAACTATATTTAATACTTCGATATTCATAGACACAAATAATAATGAAAAGTATCTAACTTACCAGTCCACTTGTTCTCAAGTAAAGAGATTGATCAGAGAAATTTTTGAAATAGTGGGTGAGCGTTCATAACTCTTAATTCTTAGCCAAAAATCAAGTGTAATATTCCATCTTTCAATTCAAAGACATAATCAAAGAATTAAATGTTATAACTCCATATTACCCCCAAATATTATCATTAGGCTTCCTTCGAATTAGATTATTAGATCAATATACTGTCTACCTTAGCAAATATATTGAGAGGAACAAACCACTCAATTCGTTAACTAACTTGACAACACCATAACGTCTAACCCTAATCGTTACTTCACTGGACTTGTAGTTCATACCATACCAGGGAATGCGTTATGTGCACAAATTGCATCCAGTAAATATGCAAACATATATAATCTTGCTTGCCCTCCCTTGGGAGGATTTAGGGTATTACCTACATGGATCCTTAATTTTGGAGCCAACAAATCTGACTAGTTGAGCAGCTTACCACTGTTCACAACCTAGTTCAGAAGGAATACCCACCCTTTCATAAAGGTCTTTGTGTTTCGCTAACCATGGATTATGCAAGGTAAGACAATCAATAGTTGATAGGTCATCTTGATAGACCATGCCTTATATGTGTTGACGGGTGTCTATTGGAAATTTGATGGCTCCTTCATCCAACTCTTAATAACATCCCTTGTGACCACATAGTAGTTAGTGGCATAGAAGAGTGAATCCATGCATGTTTCTGGATCATGAAAATGATACATACATTGGTAATCTGCTACTAGAAAAGTAATGAGCCTCCATCAGCTGGAATTTCTCAAATTCATGGTCTTCACATCAATATGTGAGACAATCCATCTAATGGCATCTGCACATGGGAAGGCTATATATCTATATGAAACCCCGTGTAACCTTGATCTCTAGACATTAATGTATACCTGTTAGCCCTCTAGATCTGTTATGAAGTCCTTTGCTGAAAAAACTTCATTTACTTTCTGCAATGTAAGAGTTGAGTCCTTTTCTACATATAGTTGAGTGCCTAAGTATACTTGCAAGTTTACTGGTGTTTGCTCAACTGCTTCCCTGATACTGCTTTCAGTGATATCTTTTGAAGTAATTCTCTTGAGTTCCATGGTAATAATGACTACTAGAGAGAAGTGCTCAAGAACAATGGTACCTGTGGGATAGAAAAGACACTCATGGAAAGCAAACATTATCCTCTTGCAAATCTATCTTCACAGTAAGATCAGGTAAAAAACCGGTTCACTAGTGAGAAAAATTGTGCAATTTTCTTGGGCAAATGAGGGATACTAGCGGTGAGAACTACGCATTGCGTAGTTCCAACAGCCAAGGTGCAGCCTGAGGCTTGAAACTGCGCAATGTGAAGTCCAGCCTAGGCAGTGACTAGGAGAGACTACGCATTATGTATTCTCAATATCCATGGGCTTGATTGAGCCCTAGAACTGCGCAATGTGTAGTTGGTTCGACCTATTTTTTTTCAGCGCAAAAAAAAAGCTATATAGATATATTGTATTAATCAAAACAGAAAAAGTACAGCGTTATAAATATGGGGCATCCGATCTGGAAAGAGAAAAATAAACACATAAACCTCAAGGTGAAGGAGACGTGTATCCTGGTCAAAACTGTTACAAAGAGTGCATGAGGAAAAATATAGCAATGGACATATCTTCAAATAGATTTCGATGAGCCAATGTAATGTATGAAAAAACCACATATGTATGAGACATAAGATGGGGAACAGAAATCATATCAGATTTGGCATCACAAAATAGTGAATTGTGTACCCGTCATGGAGAAATCTTGGATCTGGTAGGTGGTGTTGTCCACTGTAATCTGTAGCCTCCATATGCTCTGCGGCGATGTTAGTCCCTGTTTTGACAAAACATCAGCTGGTCTGACCTATACTTCACATTTTGTAGTATCAGAGGCCAAGCCTCAGCTTGAGCTTCTGGATTGCGCAATGCCCAGCTAGGCAATGTGAAAATAGGCCAAGGAAAGTGTGGATCTACCTAGTGGAAGTGTGGGAAACAAGCAGATCTAGGTGATGATGTGAATTTGAGTGTAGATATGTAGGAATTTATAGGGTAAGTTCCTCAGACAAAACACCAAAAGGACACCACTCACAAACAGATCACAGATCAATACACCAGTATTTTGACGTGGTTAAAACCTTCAGAGAGGGAAACAGTCCATGGCCTGCGCCAACATGGCTACTACAGGCAATTTATTAATAAAAGAATGAAAATTTACATAAGCTTCTCTCATGCACGGTTAACCTACAAATGACCCTCCATGCGCTTTAAATAGAATTCATGGACCAATCGGGTGTCAAGCCACGGATCAAGTGTCGGTAATACCGAGGAGAGAATGAACCATCGGATCACTACATATCATGAACGTCGGATTGTAAGTTACAAATGTACATAGTAAAGAAACACACTTTACCTAACTCTATACTAGACCAAGTTATACTTAACTATTCCTATGTGTCGGAATATCCTAACATCCCCCCTTAAGAACAACTTGGGATAGGATTGGAGGATTTACAAATATGACACAATAGGAGAAGGAAGGAGGCACTAGAGCCTATCCCCCCTTAGTGACAACTTCCTGAACTCCAAGCATATATCGAAGTTTAGTGAACTTCGCCTCTGTGAGAGCCTTTGTGAATATGTCTGCAACCTGATCATCTGTTGAACAATATTGCACTTCAAGAACATGGTCATGAATGAGCTTTCTGATGAAGTGCATGTGAAGTTCAATGTGTTTGCTGCGCTGATGCTGAACTGGATCTTTGCAAAGCTGAATGGCACTTTGATTATCACACCAAAGTGTAGTCGGATGCTGCTGCTCAAAGCCAAATTCTGATAGGATCTGACGAAGCCACAAGGCTTCCTTACTAGCTTCCACGGCACCACGATACTCTGCTTCTGCTGATGAAAGCGAAATGGCAGCCTATTTCTTACAAGCCCATGTAATAGGTCCGGAACCAAGAGTGAAGACATAACCGGCAGTAGACTTCCGATCATTAGGGTCACCAGCCCAATCAGAATCAGTGAAACCAACCAATAGAGGAGATGCTTCAGCACTGTAATGAATGCCAAACTGAACTGTACCCGAACATAACGAAGTATTCGTTTAGCTGCTTTCCAATGACTTTCACGTGGGGTTTGCATAAACCGAGCAACAAGGCCAACAGCAAAGGAAAGATCAGGACGAGTATCGGTTAAATACAAAAGTTTTCCGACAAGTTGACGGTATAAGGTAGCATCAACTTCAGGGGAAGTACAATTGAATGAAAGTTTGACTCTAGACTGAAAGGGAGAAGGAGCTGGCTTACAATCTTCCATGTGAAAAAAGCGTAGAAGATCACAGGCATACTTGGATTGGGAGAGGAAAATACCTTCCTTGGATTGCAAGACTTGAAGACCGAGAAAATAATGTAAATGTCCTAAGTTTGTCATTTCAAACTTCTTTTTAAGGCTGGACTTCACATGGTTAATAAGGTTGGGATCACTACCAGTGAGGATAAGATCATCAACATAAAGAACAAGAATGATAAGAGACTTGCCCTCTTTCTTGGTGTAGACAGTATGGTCAGAATGACACCTAGAAAAGCCATATTCTAAAAGAAAACTATCCATTTTGGCATACCAAGCCCGAGGAGCTTGCTTGAGACCATAAAGGGATTTCTTAAGACGACATACAAGGCTGGAGTCTGTTTGTATAAACCTAATAGGTTGTTCCATGTAGATTTCTTCATGCAAGTCCCCATGCAAGAAGGCGGATTTAACATCCATCTGATGGACTTCCCATTTGAAAGAGGCAGCAAGGGAAAGAACAAGGCGGACAGAGTTCATTTTGGCAACGGGGAAAAAGGTTTCAGTATAATCAATGCCTTCAACTTGTGAAAATCCCTTAGCAACAAGTCGAGCTTTATGTTTATCAACATTTCCATCTGGCCCACACTTAGTTATGTCAACCCATTTGCATCTAACAAGTTTGCGTCCCTTTGGTAGAGGAACAAGATCCCATGTATCGTTTGCCAATAATGAACGATATTCTTCATTCACAGCTGTGTCCCAATTTGGATGGCCTGAAGCTTCTGCAAAGGTGTTAGGATCATAATTTGCTGACACTTGAGCCAGTAAAGAAGAGGCTCTTTCAAACTGAGAACGAGTATGGCACTGATCTGTAGGATCACCGGTAAGATCACCTGCTGCATCTCGAGTAGCTTGGACCCATTTTGGAAGTGAAGGAGCTGAAGGAGCTGAAGGAGTTGAAGGATGATCTTGAGAAGGTGGCGGAGGATTGTCATCCTCACTTTCATCATCTGAAGAAGAAATATGTTCAAAGGTAGAAGAGATAGAGAGAGGTGGCACATGCACCGAACTAGGCTCGTAGGCCGATTTATTTTCATCAAATTTTACATCTCTTCCAATTATAACATTTTTGGACTTAAATGGAATAAGTCTATATGCTTTGACATCTTCAGAATATCCAACAAAGATACATTTTTCACTCTTTGGTTCTAAAGCTTTACGTTTTTCATTTGGAATATGGGCCCATGCTTCACTTCCAAAAACACGAAAGTGACTCACATCTGGTTTAATAGAGCTCCATGCTTCTTCTGGAGTGATTTTCTTTAAAGCTTTAGTAGGAGTGCGATTTAGTATGTAATTTGCACAGTTAATTGCTTCTGCCCAATAGTTAAGACTAAGTTCTTTAGATTGAAGCATACAATTAACCATTTCCTTTAAGGTGCGATTCTTCCTTTCAGCTACACCATTTTGTTGTGGAGTATATGGAAAAGTATGTTGCATTTGGATTCCATGCTTAGTGCAAAAGTTGATGAAGTCGTTTTTAACATATTCTCCGCCATTATCTGATCTTATCTTAAGAATTTGATGTCCAGATTGTTTTTTAGCAAAGGCCTTAAAGGCCAAGAATTTGCTAAATACTTCACTCTTGAGTTTTAAGAAATATACCCAAGTGCATCTGGAGAAATCATCAATGAAAGTTAAAAAATATTTGTAGCCATAGAAGGAAACAACTGAAAGTGGACCACATAAATCACTATGCACAAGCTGTAGAGGGGCTGAGGTGTGCCAAGAGGCACATTTTTCAAAACTGTCCCGATGATGTTTTCCGAGTACACATCCGGAACAACACCATCTCTGCAAGAAACCATAGGAAGACCTGTCACCATATTTTCTTTACATAGATGCTGAAGGGAGCGATAGTTTAAGTGACCAAATCGCTCATGCCAAAGTTTGCTCACTTCATCATTATGAGCAACAATTACTGAGGGAAGATTTGATGACCCAAAGTTGTGAAACTTATACAACCTTGTGGAATCATCAGCAATACCAGTAGCTAGAATCTGTTTAGGATCTCTTAGATCCTTGATTACAACATCATGAGGTGAAAATTCAACAATTTTACCTTCACCTGAATGAGTTATCTGATATACAGATAGAAGGTTGCTGGATAAGGTTGGAACACATAATACATCATTAAACTGACCATTGTCTAGATGAACAGTTCAAGTCCCTAGAACATTAAGAGATCTATCATCACCAACATATATATTTTTGGTGTTACAATCATGTAAAGAAGAAAACATGCTTTGTTTTTGGCCATGTGATAAGAGGCTCCAGAATCAATGAGCCACTCATGAGAATGAGAAGGAGAAGATACATTTAATGCATAACCAGACTGAGATGATTGACAACGACATGTAGAAAGTGCCATTCTTATGAAGATGAAGTTGAGTTGAAGTTAGAAGATTGCTTTCCACTGGATGTTATGTTTCTTCATTGCAGCTTCCAAGGCTTCCATCTTCTTAAGTCATTTAGATCTAAGTGGCCATTCTCATTACAAAAGATTTACAATTGTCTCTATCAGTCTTTCTTCCATTTGTTTTTGGATTTGGTTTATCATTTGCTGAAATGATTCTTTTCATTTTGAGACTGAGTTTGCTGGTGGGACCCTTGTTTGGTTTAGGACCATTCTTTTTAGGAAATGACTTCTTAGGATTCTTTAAATTTGGTTGCTGCTGGGCGGCTAACGCTTTCTTGAAGAGTTTCCAAGATGAAGAAGACCAAGATGTAAGAGTTTTTCCTGTTCTCTTATTAAAGAATCACAAAAAGAGTCAAAGGAAGGGGCCTTGTAGTCTGTTCCTTGACAAATGAAAGCTTCCCTTGTATAATGGAAGGTGGAAACAAATACAGAGTAGGCTGGACCCAACTTAGTAAGGATGGAATAAATAAGGCTACTATCTGCTTTCTTAACCTTAACACCTTCCAAGAGATATCTAAGGGTCTTGAATTTGCACAAGAAATCTTCAATACAAGAAAAATTATTAGGATCCAATGTAAGCAACTCATTTTCAAGTTGATGGGCTCTAATTTCATTTTTAATCCCAAAAACTTTAGTGATTTGTTCCAATGCTTCATGAGGAGTATCAAGTTCTGCAATATGGAATCTAAGATCAGGAGAAATAGACATCCCTATCAAACCACGTGCTTGATCTTGTCTGTTTTCCCATTTATCAACCTTGTCTTCATCTTT
>APFE031292727.1:0-10014 GCA_000404065.3 Pinus taeda
GTTTGTTTGTCACTAGAGAGTCTTAGACTCCTAGGGAGGTTAGGTTTGTCCACAAAAATAACTCTTTCCGCATGACATCTCCCACATGATCTTTTCCTTACTTCCCCTATCCCACTCCCCCCAAACCTTGTTTTATCAAAATCCATGTCTCATCCTGGTTCTTCCCCTAGCCATCACATAAGTCAAGGTCAAGGAGTATCCTTGCACATGAGAGCACAAGATGACATAAAAGCCTTTGTACTATATTATTTGGAGCATACCCCTAGGGTAGCTAGAGAGGAATTTAAATTATTGAAAATGAAGCAAGAGTGGGAAGAATATTTCTATCACATATAGAGGTTAAAGAAAATATAGGACAGTGGAATCTAGACCTGGGTAATACTAGATCAAGGCACACCCAATATATATAAACAACATAATATCTCTATTGGAAAATCAAAACTACCCTGGGTAAAGTCATGCTAGAAAGAAGTGAGTCCCAATAGGAGATTATCTTATGCATAGATACTCTGCAGTTACAAGTGGACAATTTGGATTACAAGTTGACTTCTCTTGGTTGGATGGTAAAGCGGGGGCGTTTCACGCCCCATGAATGCTCAAATCCCTAATAAACATGTTCAAAACTCTTACGAGTTTCATTGCAATTCCAGAAACGAAAGCTTGTAGCCAAGTTAATTCCAAATATTGCAAATATTAAAATTAGTTTGATATGAGCCAAAATGAATACATGCATATATCTATATACACACTGGATATATTGCGGAGTTATTCTAGAATCTACTGCACTCTACACAAAATTATGGGTATCATGGGAAGAAGACACAACCTCCCTGAAGGTGAAGGTCTGTGGGGCATCATTAATATGGCGCTTCATGATATAATTGTGAAAAGGAATAGATATGTACTACTAAAGTTTTACTTAGATAAGCATGCAATACTCAAAGGAACATCACGTGAAATTGATCTCTGTGCTAATTGATGTTCCATTTAATCGTATTATTCAGCCCACTACATGTGAAAATATTGTCTTTGGCTATTGCCTCATATCAATCATGCTAACCATTGGGGTTTTGATATTGGCAGGCAGGGCCTTGAAATTATGTAATAAAAATATTCATTTATTATTATTGTAAGAGTTTTAGAGGTACTAACCTCCCAAGACACACATTGAGGAATATGTTCCTTGTGGGTTTTCATTTGAGCCCTGATCTTTACCAATTATAAGATAAAAAAAATACTATGAAGATTATTTGCATATGCTATTATATATATTCTTGGTTGGTTCTCAACATGATCCTTTACTAGTAATTTGATTGTCAAGTTTGAAACCCTAGCTCGATTTCAGAATTTGGGCCTTCCTCCCTTGTACATTTCGTTCAACTCCTTGAACTTGAGAAGGTTATTTTTTTTACATGGCATTTTCTTCTCAATCAAATATGGTCCATCAGAGATATTTTATTTGTAAAAAGTAATTTTTTCTAAGATCAAACACTATGTCATGCTTATTAGGTACCCACATTCTCACTGTGGCTTGATATGTCTGCACCAAACAAAATGACATACATTGGGGTGAATATTGGGCATTTACACTAGATTGAATGATGATTACAATTGTGGTTAGGAGTGGGTGATTCTCCTTGTTTGTAATTAAATCATATATATTTGTTGAATGCTTACTACATAGTACAAAACCTATATTACATGTGTGTTTAGTGATTATTGGGAAACTCATTAACTTGTTTGGGATATGATTCTTGCTAATTACTCAACCCAATTTAGTCCATCTATGCTTCTCAAATATTCAAATTCAACTTGATCTCCAACTTAATGCATGGAGAAACGGTGTATGGTACCCAATTTATATCCTTTATGTGGCCACTGAAGGTGGACAACAGATGGCATTTAGTCTATTATGTAGATAAATTCAAGTTAACCGCAAAGGAGGAACTATCTAGATTAATAAATCAAACAATCTCCTCAAATAAAACCATTGCCTTTATTTTCCACCTCTTGTAGACAACTAGAGATAGCCACTGATCCAATTTATATTGGTTTGAAATTTTGAATTAGTACACTCTCACCATATATTTCTCATGGTAAAACTCATGCATTTTTATTTAGGGGATATCATAGAAGATCTGAAAAATATATTTTGCAACTTACCCTGATTCAAGTTGTTAGAAACTACTCCAAAAATGAACATTTGTAATGGGCTAGGGTAATTATGTCCTAGGGTTTCAACTTTCCTGTAGAGACACTCTTTTCTATCCTAATACATTAGTGAAATTTAACACAATATTCAATTTGTCCTTTATCTTTCTAGTGATATGAAGTATAAGCAATTCAACCTTTTGCAAAGAACAATGCAATATTTTTGATAGAAAAAATTATTGTTGACATTGCAATTTAATTTTATCCTAGGTCATCTTCACAACTAGAGTGGCAAGTTTGTTCACAATATAATTTTTTTTAGCATGTGATATTTCTAGAAGAGAAATATTGAAACAACGTTTGTAATAACTTCAAAAAATAATGCTTATGCATTTAAATCAGTAAGTATAAGTATGAGAACGCCACCTCTGCTCCCAGGAGCTATGACACATGTGAATCAAGATGCATCTCTTTAGTCAAACAAAGTTGGTTTCCATGGTAGAGGACTAAATTACACAAAATGACAAAAGGCTTCAAAGTCAACAAATGACAAGGTTATTCCTAGCATAAAACCTGATAGAGGTAGCAAGTGAAACTATCAATCCCATGTTGGAGATTGTAACATCATTGGTTGGATATTCAATCAACCTATCCAGACTCTAGTTTACAAGAGTCACCATATCAACAATTCTTCTCAACATTTAAGTATGTTCTAATGATCAAATCTAAAGGCGGGAAAGGAATCAATGAAATTGATAGAAAATGGTCCCAAGTATAGATGAAAAAGGGAAACATGGGAATATTTTTAGCATACAACCTATGAACCCTTCTAGATCATAGAAAATCTCTTTAAATGATGAAGTTCCTAGAAATATGGCTAAATTTTTAAATAAGGGTTACATTCATTGCAATTCGTTGTAGGATGAGTTCACGCATTGTTATGGAGAACCCGGAAGTATAGAGCCATCAAGATCAGATAAACCATAAGTCAATGGTTTAGTGCAACAAGCTATCTTTACTGCCCCTTTCTCTCCAATGTGAGGAAATGCAAGTACAAGCTTCCTTTGTAAAACACTAATCAATTCCTATTACAAAACTTAGAGCTAGTGGTACCCATAAATTCAAGCGGATCAATTGGAAATGAAGAGATTAGATAATATGTCATGTAAGATGGCTCATTAGAAATGTGGTTCACAACTTCCTTAGAAATTTGGTCTTCAACAAGCACAACAAAATTCTAGTTCCAAACATAAAATAATAATGCTTAGAGTAGACGTAGAGGGAATATTAGTAATGTTGAATGATTCATAAGAAAAGGTATCAAACTTATACAAACATAAATACACAATGGTGTCCAATATCAATGCTCTTCAAGTGACTTCAACTTTAAATCAACACCCCTCCAATTGTGTTCTAAGAATGGTATGGTAGGTGTGCAGTCGAATATGTCTTCAAAGGCAATGTTGATATGAAATATGTTGTTGTGGGAAAAGAACCAATTTTAATGAGTTGTAATTGACACTTTCAAGAATTTGTACTCCCTACAGTGCTTAACATACATGAGGCCTTGGAAAATGAAGACCTTGCTAGCAATACTTGTTGATATAAGGAATTTTAATGAGGTAGTTCAGCCATGCAATAGAAATTTGCCACATAAATGGTAGTTTTTTTGTTTGATCCTAATGAAGAAATGGATGATTGACATGTCTTAGTTGCTCATAGGAACCAATTTTTCTCCTAAGATTTACAACCAACCACGCCATGTAATTTACAAATAAAGACCTCTAGTTGTTAAGATGATAAGCACGTGGTTTCAAGTTGTTTGTTACCAGTAAGAGGAGGGTCTCTCTCAACATTATTTTAAGGATCTACTTGCTCACCTTTCTCTCGGCTGATCATAATGGTACATGCTCAGTTGATCACTTCTCTCCTTCAAGTTGTGAGAGGATTAGTAAAGAGGATCAAGTTAAGTGATGTTATGGCCATACCATTGTATCCGTTGATGCTTCAAGCGAAGAGACTCGACAACACTAAGAACATCGAGTGTCATCCAAGCATTGGTCGCCTGAGACAATGTATTCCTTGTGTTTGTAGAGAGTATTCTCGCTCTAACATCGGGCTCTTCAAACGAACTCTGCACAAGGTCATTAGAAATGTAAAAAATCAGCAAGAGACAAATTTGGCAGTAAATATGACCAAAATAAGAATTAGTTCATGTTAGGTGATCCAAAAATACAATTTATCATAGATTATAAAATTAGAATAAAATAATTATTAATTTAAGATATTAAATTAATAATTATTATTCTAGAATGTTTAATTATTTAATGGAAACTTTTAGAATTAGCATATTGTTGTAACTAGATATGACTCTCCAAATGTGTCGTATCTTAGGCTCTATTTATTGTAAATGGACACTTGTTATTTAATAAGTGATCCATAATTAGAGGTAGTTAGGACATGGAGCTTATAAATAGCTCATTGCAAGAGTGTTTGTGTTGTTCAGGTGTAAACTAGTGCAAAATCAATTATGTAATTGTTTGTTTGTTTGTTTGTTTGTTTTGTTTTGTTTTGTTTTGTTTTTTATTAATAAAATTATGTGTCTGAGGACACTTTTGCCATTATTGTGGTATTGGAGCTCCAGTGATGCTGCAGTTGATTTGAGGAGGAGATTCCAGCTCTATCAGATCATGGAAAACTCAACTCCGTTGAAGTGATCAACAAAAGTTTGGTATGAAATTTGCAATTTTTTTTTATTGATTTTAGATCTACAAATTCTAAAATCATTTTTTTTAAAGTAGCAAATGCAAATTTGTGTGACTTTTTCAAATTGGTTGAGTGAATAAAAACATAAAAAAAGGTACAACGCTATATATTTGAATTGTTTTTAAAATCTTTTCAAAACATTCAATCGATTCTGCAAATCGATTCTGCATTTTTTATGAGAATGGTTGACATCGATTTATGCTCAAATACCCTGCGTTGAGCATTCTGGCATCGATTCAGCTTTGTGGTTTGGCATTTGAACCAACATCCTCCAGCAATAAGAACCAGTGTTCCATTACAAACAGCGTCCTCCAGCAATAAGAAACAACGTCCTCCAGCGTTTTCATTGGCATTGACTTATGATTTTGTTGAAGCGTTTTTAATTAGCATTGAATTTCATTGTCTGCATTTTAAAACAATGTTTTACAATATTTAATTGTCCTCGATATTTAATTTCCCTCAAAAGATTTTGGTGCAAAACTAGAGGATCGATCAACGGATTTACATAGGAACAAAAGCTTGCCCAGGCTCCCGCAATACAGATTCCGAAAAGGGTAAAGAAACTGAAACGGAACCTCGGGGATCCTCTGTTTAGGTGCTTTTATATGGTGGATAAGTTATATCATGACAAATGAACGTGAAGAAGAACTGTTCTTTGTGAGCAACAAGGCTAATTTCATAGACCGGACGCTGTTCCACGCAGTAATTGGAGAATTAAAAGTCCGGTCGTTGTTTCTCAACGTTCCACGCATTAATTTAGTGTGATCGTTGTTCATAGATCAGAGGTTGATTTCATTTCAAATCTGGTTATGGAGCCATTTAATAAACTACAACAGAGACCCTTCGATACACAAATATGGAGGTGATTTCTTTGTCACAGCCGTACTCTGCAATACAATATATTAACCGTGTATTTTTCGATGGGTTTTGGATCCAGATTCAAGTGTAGAAATTAAAGAATTTGTGAAATTGTCAACAGATATCAAGAGAGTGAGGTTGAATCAGAGAACCCATTTTATTTAAGGCATTTATTCACTTTTTGTTATGTCCCCAAGGCGTTTTTTATTATCTCTGGTGCATCGAACAACAACTGATCTCCCTACGGCAGCAAAAATAATTCGAATTTCTCTTAGAAAATTCATCATCACGCAGTTCCTGGATCTTACATTTCTGTTGTGATTTTTGATGAATAGATTTGTCAAATCTGGTGTTTTCATGGATAGCAGAGAATTATAAGTTGATGAATGCAACAATTGAAATCATCATTTCAATAGCAAGAAATCAGACTCCACGCTACCAGTCTCACACTTGCAACTCATTCATTTTTGAACGGAGGTTTTAAAAACTTCCATAAAGTTTTAATGGAGTGATAAGGTTTTTTCCTGGTCTGTAATTTGTAAATTGGAGAGATAAGGAATTTTCTCTTATTTGTAAAATAATGTTTTTTTTTTTTTGGAGAAATAAGGTGTGTTGGGTAATTCTTTTTGTTTTTCAAGAAGTTATTTTTTATTTTTTAATTGGGATCATCACATTGTAACTCAAAGTAATTTTACTTTGAGGGGGGTAACTTTTTTTTTTACTAGATTGTGCAAAAGCACCATTGTAAAAGTCAAATTTTGAAAGTTGCCTTGTAAAAATTTGAGAAATTGACTAGAGCCAAGTGCAAAGCTCAGTCAATTTTCCCCTGTTTTGACGACTATTCGAGGGTCAAGGCCAAGCCCCGATAGATCGTGTTTTTTGCGTGGTGTGTTGTGTTGACAATCTTGTCATTTCTGTTCTGATTCTTGGTGCGACACTTCAACACTACAATGTCTAAGTTGATTAATTTGTTTTCTGATTCTGACAAACTTGAAGGCACAAAATCTTATAAAACATGGCATCGACTCATCGAAAGCACTCTCATTTACAATGAATTATGGCAGGGAATATGTGATGGAGATGTTAAGCCGAATAAACCCACAGATGCAGCCGCACTAGCAAAATGGGAAATCAAGAATGCTAAAACCTTAGCTTTTATTAAATCTTATGTGAATGATGAAATGTATGTCCATATAGAAAATGCTATAGATGCATGGTCTGCTTTGAAAACGTTTAAAGACCTCTTTGATACGCAGCCTGAATCAAAGAAAGTCGATCTACAATTAAAATTGTTGCAACAAAAATTAACTGAAGGCAATGATGTTCTTGAATATATCTCAAGACTTAAGAATATTAGGCAGGAAATTATTAATGTTGGTTTTCCCGCAATTGATGATAGCTTTATGGTCACAATTGTAATTGTTGGACTTCCTTCTTCCTAAACGCATTTTTTGGAGACTCTACAAGTAACTGGGAAATTAGAGAAACTAAAGTTTGATGAACTCTGTGAAATGTTGACTCAACATGATAAAACTTTTGGGAAGAAGAAGAAAGTTGGTGAAGATGTTTTTCTCACAGAGGCCAGCACTAGTAAATCATCAGCAGACAGTTCGTGAGGCAGAGGCAGAGGGAATCAGAATCAAGCAGCACATAATTGAGGTCGAAGCCAAAGCAGAGGAAACAATTTTAATAGAGGAGGAAGAAATAATTTTCAAGGTAGAGGAAACAAACAAGGAAGAGGCAATTTTCAAGGACAAGGAAACAATAATCAAGGTAGAGGACAATCTCAACATAGAAGTCAAAGTAGAGGCAGAGGACAATCTTTAGGAATAGGAAGAGACTTAAGTCAAATTGTGTGTCGAAGATGTAACAAAGTTGGCCATTATGTTGAAGATTATCGAACTTCACTTAATAAAATTCCCAAGTTTCAGCAGCATTCAGCGCAATTTTCCAATGATCAAGATGAAGATAACTCAGAATATGTTTTTACTTCCTCGCAAGCATCACAACTTTCATCCCATCTTAGAAGTGACTATGAAGATGCCTGGATCTTGGATTCCGGGGCCACTCAGCACATGACTTGTCGATGTGATTTTTTCTAGAATTTTCAAGATTGCCAACTTAATTCCATTTTTCTTGCTGATGATACAAAACATACTCCTTATGGGAAAGGAGCAGTAAAAGTTTTTCTCCCTGGCATTGGATAAAAAATGATTTCCAATGTATGGTATGTACCCAGTTTTAAGAAAAATTTTCTCTCTTTAGTCACGATTCGACAAGCAGGACATCAGGTGATTATGGAAGATGGTTTAGTCAAGATCAATTCTGTCAAACAGAACTTGAAAACAGTCATGACAGGTTATGAAGATGGAAAACTGTTACGGATGAAAGGGACAGTTATTCCAAGGCATTCTGATTTTGCAGGGGTAGTGACTACAAGTATTTCACCTGTAAGACTATGGCATGTAAGATATGGACATTTGAATTTTGAGAGTCTTTCTCAATTATAGAAACAAGGAATGGTTAAAGGACTTCCCACATTCAAAAGGGAAAATGCAAAATGTGAAGCTTGCATTTATGGCAAACAAAGTCGAGAAAGTTTTCCAACAAGTTCATGGCGTGCAAACAGGCGGCTACAACTAGTTCACAGTGATGTTTGTGGACCACTCCAAACTTCCTTTGGAGGTTGCAAATATTTCTTACTATTCATTGATGATTTCAGCAGAATGACTTGGGTTTACTTTTCGAAGAACAAGTCAGAAGCATTTGATAAGTTTAAAATTTTTCACCAACTTGTTGAAAATGAAGTCAAAGAAAAGATAGGTACTCTCCGGACAGATAGTGGGGGAGAATTCACTTCCAATGAATTCAAAACTTATTGCAGTGAAAATGGCATAAGACGACATCTTACTAATGTTTACACTCCACAACAAAATGGAGTAGTCGAAAGAATGAATCGCACTTTGTTAGGAATGGCGAGATCCATGTTAACTTTCAAGAGGTTAAGTCCAACATATTGGGCAGAAGCAATTCATACAGTTGTCTACTTAAGAAACAGATCTCCAACTGCTTCTTTAGACGGAATCACACCTTATGAAGCTTGGTTTGATTTCAAACCTCGAATTAAACATCTTAGAGTTTTTGGGGCAGTGTGTTATGCCTTAATTCCGAAAGAAAAATGAAATAAGCTTGAATCAAGAAGTTTTAAATGCACAATGATTGGCTATTCTGATGAGAAGAAAGGGTATCGTCTTTTGACCAATGGAAAATTCATTGTGAGCAGGGATGTCATTTTTGATGAAACTGAGAGTAAGAGTGCTGAAGAAATTGAAAATATTCTTCACAAGTTAGAAACTAAGGGAAGTAAAAGAAATGATAAAAAGAAAATTCAACCAACTTCACCAAATTGGTATGAACTTGACTTTCCTTCCTCTGAAGATGAGTCATCTACATCAACACCATCAACTGGGTCTTCAAGCAGTTCATTCGCATCTCCAAGTAGCAGCAGTTCTTCTGACAGTGAGTCTCCACATTCTTCACCTGAACGACGTACATCAGTTTATATTAATCCTCTTTACAATGATGGGGATTTTACAGAAGCACAAACAAGTGAGCACCAACTTCCGAAATGGGCAGTTCAACTTTTGAAAGATGTAAAGCCTGATGAACAGAATAAAACTAGCACCAGAAGAGCACATAGAAGTGAAGGCAATTTTGCCTTGATAGCAAATGATTTTACTGAACCTTGCACATACAAAGAGGTAGTAAAACATAAAGAGTGGCAACAGGTTATGGTTGAAGAATATCAAGCAATAATTAATAACAACACTTGGAAACTTGTTGATTGTCCAGCAAATGTTAAACCCATAGGATGCAAATGGGTTTACAGAATTAAGTATAATCGAAAGGGAGAACTTGACAAGTATAAAGATCGACTTGTCGCAAAAGGTTTTGCGCAGCAGGAAGGCATTGATTATGAAGAAATTTTTGCTCCAATAGCTAAATGGAACACCATCCGATTAACACTTGCATTGGCCACTCAAAAAGGATGGAAAGTTCATCAAATGGATGTGAAAAGTGCTTTTCTCAATGGGGATTGACAGGAGGAAGTGTATATGACCCAACCACCAGGTTTTGAAGTTGAAGGACAAGAACATAAAGTCTGCAAATTGATCAAGGCTTTATATGGATTAAAACAAGCTCCCCGAGCTTGGTATGCAAAGATGGATGAATACCTTA